>JASDQU011025913.1:20164-31964 GCA_032191745.1 Picea mariana
AGACTAAAAGATATTTGAATAAACACCTAAAATCAGAGAATAACATAGAGTGAATAAGAGTTAATATATAATAACACAAGAATTCTTATAGTCCATGTGAACAATGTTAATCTTCAGTCAAAACAATTTAGAACATAGATGTATCCACCCACAAGTATTCCTTCTTTAGAAAACTAACTCTAAGGGATTCTCAGTATTCATTAACAAGGTATATGTTCTCAAAATAGTTCTTGGGCTTATACATTTCTTGAAAAGCCAAAATTCCTTTACACTTGAGCCTCTACTCTTACTTATAAAATTCTGAGTAACCTCCAAGTGACTTTTTTACTTCCTCTTCAAGAGGCTATTAAAAAAATGGTTCAGATTCCTATTTCTTAGTGACAAGTATACAATAAGGACAAAATTGAGATCTGTTGGGAAAAAGACAAAATAAGAAACACGTGCTGACATTGTCTAGCTATTGTTTTGTCTTTATTCAAGGACTTTTCTCTCTCATGTATTATGCCCATATTTATAGTTGATCATACAAGGAAATGATTCTTCTACAATTTAATTGTTCCAGAGTTGTGTTATTCATGGCCATGATGTCTTTAAGGGTGCCCATGTCTTTTAACAGTGTCATCATGAATTTTTTTATCATAGTGTTCAATTTTATTGGTTGCAGTAAGTGTTTCTCTATGAGTTCTATGGATATTTTCATGGCTTCTTCGACTACTTTCTTGATTTTATTCATGCTATCATGCACCTTTTCTACTAGCTCTTTAGTTTTCCCAAGCTTATCTCGCCGAGGTAGTCATCTTCTATTGATCAATTCATGCGCAACTTTGTGTATCTTTGATAATATCACCATTGATTTGGTAGCCTCCTTGTATACCCTTTTCCCCACTTTTTGTAAATTGTCTAGTACATAAAAGTTTGTCTTTCTTTCTGATGTTGATGATCAATAGATTTCAACTGGTGCATCATGATTTTATGTGATCCATCTATCAATGTCGGTGATGCCTTCATGGACCATGTTGTACTATGCCATTCTTTCATGTATTTGATTATTGTTCTCTATGAAGGTAGAAAATTATTGATGGAAGAGGTCCAGAGGACCACACATGTCTGTCATAGCCTTTTCTAGTTCTTTCCTGACCTTCCCATCACTAGCTTTGAAACTTTGTAGGATGCTTTCATTGATTCTTACTTTCTCGAGTATTTTCTCCAACTCTTTGATCCTTTATTATTTCCTTGCATTCTATTGGCATAGTCTCTGAATGTTATCCTCATTAGAATTCATGAATCCAATTTCAGATGTAATAGTCACTATTGAATTATATTTTACATCTCCAGTTACAGGGACATGTTTAACAACCGAGATAAGCATTCCTTCTGTTGTTGGAACTTTATTCAATTATTCTTGTATGATTATGTTGGTATTTATATGATAATTGAGTCTTCACAAGTTGAGTAATTCACTTTGTTGGAACGATTATGAGAGTACTAATACTAAACTACTTTATATATGTCAGTTCCCATGCCTAGAGTTGACATTTTAGAGATATATGTCTACAATGAGTGGGTGTCACCCTCTCTATATTCCACACCCTTCTATTTTCTTTCTAATCAAGCTACTTTGTGAATTGCCTATTTAGATACCTTTTTTTCCTATTATGTTTCTTCCTCTAGTTGCTAATTCTTCTTTTCGTTTGATCTCTTGTTCTGCAACAATTTTACTTCTACCTCAGCTTTGGATTTGGCCTTGTCTGCCTCAATATTCCACTTCTTCTTTGATGTGTCATTATTATTTTTGTATACTTCTTCTTTATCCCTTCTTTTATAGTCAGTTGGTGCTTATTCTTCCTCATTTGCCAACCCTGAGTGTATTGAGGTGGAAGTGTGCGGTGATTGTTCAATTTCCTCTTCCTCAAATTTCTTTTTGGCTCTTCTATAGCCTTTTATTCATCTAAAATTCTCCTTTTTGGTTGGCCAAGATAATTGAATATTACTTTGCCGTAGGTTCAGGAATTATGATGCACTTATGCCTCCTTCCATATTTTCGTTGTGTATTTCGAGGGTAGACCAATTTTTTTGAAGTGGTCTCTCACGGTATTCTTGGAATCATGTCTTCTGAACCGTTCTTCTCTAAAGTGATAAGCCATAAGGGTTGTTACCTCTTCTTCAGATTTCTTGGCGTTTCTGAAGAAGCATTTCGAGACATATAGTGGTACGAGTGAGCTAATTTTTTTTTTCGAGAGTATGATGGTATGATATGAAATATCATGGAGCACAATATTATTACACACAAATCGTAGGAGGAAATGAGTAGGCTTCATTACAACGTACACTCTTATGTATGTGTTGTGTTCCATGAGGTACTAGTCTGTAATCCCCCTTATGACTTTTATATCTTTGTTGGTCATGCAACGAGGAGTGGTGCAGAATTTGAATTTGTACAAAGGGAATAGAAAATTATCACATATCTTCTCGTACTATGTGTGATACTTTTGTTCCTAGAGAACTTTCCAGTACAAATATATGGCCATGTTGGATGGCTTCCATTTCCACCCCATCCTAGGGTATTGATGGGATATGCACATAATTTCCAAAGAGTATGAGGAGATGTGAAATCTTGGAAGTGTTCTAGGTTATGCTCCTTTGAAGGTAGAGATAATCATTGTTATATTTTCATATAGGATATCATCCCAATTGAATGATATTCCCTCATATATGCATTAGTACATCACGGGCATATAGGATAGAGAGAATTCATATGAATTTGGTTCCTTGTATAGATAGCACAACATAACTACCAAATATTGATAAGGTTTTCTTAGAGAACTTGTGGCGTATCCCCCTTTGTGGCTATATTTAAACTGTCATCATAAGGATCCCCTTCCATTTGTTGGCTACTACCAAAGGCATCGATCTCAAGTGTCTTAATTGTTGTCTTATTTAGAGGGGACATATTTGGCATAGATGATTTTAGGAGATAAATTTCGCAAATGGGCTAATTTTCCATGGTCTTTCCCAAAAAATATTCCCCAATTTCCATTTTTTATAAAACCTTTTCATCCAAATTTCATAGAATAAAATTATTTTACCTTAAAAATCATCAAAATTTTGTGGAAAGTATACAAAATCCTTCGAAATTTTCATAATTTTACAAAGCTATCATCAAACATTTTACATTTTTCATATTAAGGACTAGTAAGATTAGCCCATGTTTCTACATTTGAATGTAAATTTTCATCCTTAAAATCATCCGTGATATTTGGACCTGTAAAAAAAAGTGATATCAGTGCTAAGATTAAAATAACACATAATATGAAGTTGAATGTCACTTGAGAACTTCGAATTACAATAAGATTCATTTGAATACACACTAGGTAGGGATTCGTTGCTTGAGGATGAGAAGATGATAGCAGGAATGTTGAGTATCTTGGTGAATGTTTGAGGAGGAAAGGGTGAAAAATATTCTCAAAAGCTGAAATCGGAGGTCTTGAAGTTAACTCCTTCGATGTAAATTGGAGGAGTTTCTAAAAAGTGTGTTGATGTATATCGGATAAGTTAGTAATGAAACCTCTTATGTGGCTTGGGAGAGTTTTTGGCAAATATTTCAAAAATGTTGAATAGGTTTGGTTGAATAGACTTCGTTATGATATCGAAAAGGTTGATGACAACTCCTCCGATGCATATCGAAGGAGTTAACTCCATGTCTTCCAATATCACATCGAAGGAGTTTAGATGAGAGCCTCTGAATTGTATACTTTGAGAAGGAAACTTAATGAAGTTTCATAGAACCCCTCCAACCATATGAGAGGAGTTAACATGAACTACTCTAATATGATTGGAGGAGTTAACATGAATTATTTTGATGTAAATTTAGAAAATAATAAAGGTTGCAGTTCAAAATTAGGTATCTAGAAAGAAGAGGATGGTTTCTTTGTATGTTCTTTTCTTGGAAGGGGAACTAAGATTAGGGTCTTCAACCATTAGGTTCGATTAGTGAAGATACTATAATGATCTTGGCGCCGACTAGATTTGAAGAGGCCGCAAAACCCTAAAAAGTGTGAATCTAGGGATTTTAAGAGTATATGCATGGTGTGAGTTGTAGAGGAGATAGAGCGTAGTGTAGAGAGAAATACAACAAAATAAAAATAAAAACAAAAATCGAACCCTATCAAGGGAAATGCGTTGGGGATTACCTATCGATGCCTTGCCATGTGGAAGGCCATGATATGTTCCGGATGTAAAGGAGAGAGCTCGACGCATTCTTCATTTCGAGAAAGAAATTTTAACTCTATTCCTTGATTCTTAGTGAAACGATGAGAAAGACGGGTCGATCGACCAATATATAGAAATAAAAAAATTTAGCATTTAATGTCGTTGGTTTGGTATTTATTATGATCATAGGACTTGGGGTTAATTCCTCCGATGTACATCTAAGGAATTCTTGGGAAGCCCTAAGAGAAGTCAGAGTCAATTCCATTGATTCCATAATCCCTAAGAGAAGTCAGAGTCAATTCCTTTGATTCCATCGGAGAAGTTGAGGCTAACTTGTGCAATAAACTAGTTTTATCACTCGATTTTTTTTTGGAGAGTGAGGGGAAATCCTCAATGTACATGGGAGGAGTTAGAGGGAACTCCTTTTATGAAAATCATATTAATTTTACAGATTCTCTCGATCTTAAATAAAAATTTACATAAAAATTGATTTCTTCAAGTATTTCCTATTAAATTATGAAAATGAAGGGTTGTATGGCATATTTTGTATTAGATAAATGGTAAAGTTAGCATTTGGTGGAAGGAGACTAATACAATGAACAATATTAGGAGCAATGAATTCAATTAGAAACTATTAAAAAAGTATTTAAAAAATATATATATTTAATGGAAAGATAATATGACTAAAAGTTGAGGAACTTCATGATTACAAACTAGGATATATGATTATTGAGTATTTTGTTACTAAGATTGTAAATTTTATGAGATATGTTACAAAAAGATTAATTCACTATTCCATGGTAGAGTGAAAAGGGATAAAAATCATTAGAGTAAATATTTTCCATGAGGACAAATGGAAACCTACTCCCAAAGATGTGGGAGGTGAGGGCACAAGATGTCATAAAGTTAGGTCAAGAAGATTCCTTAGGGATAGGGATGAAGCTAACTTGGAAAAATATCTATGAAATATATACTTTTATTCTTGTTAAGACAAGAAACAAAAGGTATAGAGGAGGCATGAGTACTTGTGAGGAGGATCTGAACTTGATGGTTAAGAAAGAGTGGAGTTCGATTTATCTGGAGAAGGTTATTGAAACTTTTGGTCCCTATGGAATAATGAATTAGGCTCAAGGGTGACAAGAGAAAGTAACTTGTTTGTTTTGATCTATGGTTAGACCAAACTATAATGAAAGAAATATATATATTTTTGTTTTACTTATTTATATTAATTGTTGATAGAAAATAAAGAATTGTATATGAATGTTTTTTTTCTATAGAAAAGAATATTGCTCATAGATATTGCAGCAATCTAAAGAAATATGTAAACTGATTTTTAATAAGGAGAACTCATTTATTATGGTTACAAAGAAAAGATTTAAGTATATTCATCTCTTGTTTGCAAGTAGAATTAATTGCTTACTTATATGTAGTTGATTGAATACAAACATCATGTAGTTTTGTAATCACTATTGTTATTGAAATACAAAACAAAAGAGAGGAAACATTTGTTTCCAAGTTAAACCAGAGCCATATAAAATTAGTAATTCTCATAATTATAAATATTTTTATTATAGAATATAGTTTAGAGATAAATATGTTTTTATTAAAAGTGATATTGTTTATAGTAGCATATTTTGTAGTAAACATGGAAAACATATTCTTTTAACCCTAAATAAAATAAAAAAACATGATGATTAACACACATATCATAACTAGATAATTTTTTTTCCAAAACTATATATATAGATAAAACAAAATAAACAAATAAAATAAATATTTGGGTTTCTAAGTAGTACAATAAGTCTTTTGAAAGAAAAGAAACTTTAACTGTTGGTCAATAAATAACCAGTTGAAAGTAATAACATTTTTCAGAGGAACAATTTAATAGCATCCTGAAGCCGTCGACCATGATGATTAGGTTATCATCACCATAAAAAACCAAAAAACATTGTAAACCTTGATAACAATATCTCGCATGAGGAAATGAAGGTAGTTTATACAGACAAATAGTTTATGCATGAGCCATAATGGATGTTATCCAGACCTGATAGAAACTTTAATTGAGTTAAAAACTTATAAAAGAGTTATCACAATAATGAGCTTGTATTTTTGCATAGAAGAGGAGAATACATGGATACCTCTCCAACTTGGCAAAATGATAATATTTCCATAGTGAGGTTCAACACCTTTTTTCCACCATGTATCTCTTAAGTCAGGAAATGTGCATACGGGTTCTCTTTAGATACTATCTACATTACTTAATGATCAAAAGGTTGTTGCATCTCCCCTTCGAGATAACGAAATATAAAATATTTAACCAAAGCAATAAACAAAGATATAACACTAGATAAATTTATTGCTAATAAGTCAAGCCTACGTCCTTACCTTGGTAAGCAAGCATTGGAAGAAATTCTCAGTTGGTTTTTGGGGTTTCCATTTGGATTATCCTTGGAAAATCTCTTATGCAAACAAACTAACATTGACCCATTACTAAGCTAGCAGATATATCAACGTACTATTATATAAATAAAGAGAAAACTATAGTTAGAGAATATAAACATTACCTTTACATTATATAGTCGATCATTGAAACTGGTGAGGGATGAAGTTGATGTTATATGAGGTGTACTCAAAACCTGTTATAATCAACAACAATGGATGAGTTGTTAAACCAGGGATTTAGCAAACAAAATGAGAACTCTACACAGCACAAGTTAACAATCAATGAAGTATTGGAATAAATACTAACTTTGAACCGTGGAATCTTTCTAGAATGAGAAAGTATAGCTCTGAAAATATAAACAAACAATTACCAAATATTCGACTGAGTAAAGAATGGACCTTCGTCTCTACGCTCCACCTTGTCAAATTGAAACAATGAACAGAGGATAGAGTAGGATCTCAGTTTTCCATGCATCAATTAAAAGTTTACTCGTACTCTTAATTGTGACAACTTCAGATTAATGGCGTCAACCATGATCACGACGCTAACTCAAAGTTAACTTAGCATTACATTAATTATAACTCAGAGTTAATGGTGGATAATCTAAGAGTTAGCATTAGAACATGAATGTGTGATTGGAGTGGTGTATGAGTAGACTCAGGTGGCAATTACGTGGAAGCAAATCCATCTCTAGTAAGCTCAACGGATATGAACCTAAGGTCGAGTGCATTTGGGTGACATTGAAATTTATGATCAATGAATATACAATTACATTATATCTATTAGTATGTGGATTCAATGCACTAATGATTTGATAGAATAGTTAATGAGTTGAGTATATGTCGATTCCATCCACTAATGTGTTGATAACATAGTTAATGAATTTAGTAAACCTAAAGTGTATATGGGTTACTCATGTAAAAATTTAAAGGTGTATGAATATATTAGTGTTCATAATATAGTTAATGAATTTAGTAAACCTAAAGTGTATATGGGTTACTCATGTAAAAATTAAGGGTATATGTAATTAAGTATATATATTTATATGCCACTCATAGGGAACAATGTCATATATGAAGTGATTATGAAGGATCTAAATGCAAGATTCATTGAATGAATGATTTATCATTGCAAAGTTTCATATTCATATTCATAAAATAAAAAATTATGGTGATAAGAGTGGTTACATTATGGCTAAGGAGGACACTAAATTGATGGATGTGATTTGATTGTTAAAATATATTGAGATATTTGAACTTGTAAACTCTTAAGAGGAAACACCTGTTCTTAACCATCATCCCCACTTAAATTCTATATATTATAGATGTATATCCTATACAAAAACAAAAAAAATCCACCTAGAAAGTAATTAACATGAATAATGAATTTATCAAGAAATTTAGCAAATATAATTTTATGCATATAAACAACATATTCTATTTATAAATATATAAATTAAAACATAATATATTTCACATAATAAATTAATTTTTTACTATAAAACAAATTAAAAAATTATATTTATTGAATTAATTACATAAAAAGATAACTATAAATACAAATAACTACTTGGAAAATAAAGGTATTAACATAAAATCATACATTTTTTATCATAAAATAAAAATATATAAAATATATTTATAAATATAAAAAAAAAACATATAAAAATATCAAAAATGTTAAAATTTAAATACAACCAATTCAACATATTCAAATTCTAAAAAAAATTGATGCTTTTCTAAAACTTTAATTCTTTTATTCTTAACTTTAAAATATAATAAAAAGAAAACTCATATGCCATTCCATATACAAAAGACAAGTCAGTCTCTATACCATTCCATATACAAAAGATAATTCAATCTTTGTTTTTGTCCACCATCTTCAACAATAAAAAACTTTTGATCGACCTCCTACAATGAAAAATAGTTCACCTCATTCTTGTATACCGAGATGGGATGCCAAGACAATTGAAGTTGTTGGACCTAATGTTGGTGATAATTCCTTGAGATAAAAAACTTGACATCAAAAGAAACATGTGAGCATTGCATTGATGATTCATGCACTTGAAACTTATGATCATGTTGTCTACTCAAATTCCCAAGGATGACCTAAATTGGAATAGACTATGTAGAAAAAAATTGATTCTTCGTCGAAGAATCACACTATGGAATTATTTAGCCAACCACAAGGAAATAATATTGTGAAGTGTGTTGGGTATACAAAACCAAATTTACCTCTGAAGCTGTTTTTGAGAATCATAAATATCACTTGGTTGTGAAAGGATTTTCTCAACAAGAAGGCATTGACTACACTAAAACCTTTTCCCCTGTTGCAAAGATGAACTCTATATGACTGATTGCTTCCCTCACTAGTTTTTTTGGATGGAAAATCCATGAAATGGATGTGAATAGTGCAATTATTCATGGAGACATATCTGAAGAAATTTTCATGGAATAGCCTTATGGTTTTGTGATAGATCCTAACATGCTTTATCGACTCTAGAAGTCCCTTTATGGTTTGAATCAATATCCTTGAACTTGGTATGCTAATATTGATAGTTTATTTCTTAGAATTAGTTTCAAACATTGTGAATATGATCACATATTGTATGTACTCCATAATAATGGAGACAATGATTGTTGCTATATATTTTGATGACCTTGTCATTAGTGGCATTTTTTTATTTTTGGTGGAGAAAATATTTTTTCTTCCTTGGAAATTTTAGTAGCTCCCAACCAAGTTTAGGGAAAATTAGTGAGGACCCAGGAACAAATTTCATCCATTAGGCCACTTATAACACATTCCTTGAAGAAGGCATCGAACATGCCCTCCATTATAAAATCCAAGTGATTAAAGGTGGTTATAAAGTCTTTTACTTTTCCATACTATTTCAAAATTTTCAAATGGCCTAAATGGTGGGTGTCGGTTTCAAAGAATGCATACAACGCTGCAAGAAAATGTGTCCAAGAAACATACCCTTGGCATATTTTTTATGCCATTGTTAGAATTCAAGATCCAAATAGAGAACACCATAATGAAAAATTTTCATCTCATCAATAATTCAATGAAAAGAAAAGTAATGTTGCATTTGAGTGACCCAACACATGGGATTTGAGCCATCACATTTACTGATCTCCACCCTTAGAAGATGAGGGTAACAATGAAGGTCACTAGAATGAGGGCCATGGAAAAGGGAATATTCGATGTCTTCATGATAGGAAGGTTTTTCATGGGAGGTAGGGTAGCATCAACTCACCAATTTTTTTACTGTGGCATTGATGGTGGCATATTATTCCTTGAAACATATATATTGATCCTTGAGTGTCTCAACATTGGAATTGAGGGAGTTAATATTGGAATTGATGCACTTGATGTACTCTTTGTTTTGGGTTTTTTCTACAAAAAAAGTATCGATTCCTTAGCCATGGGTGAGAGCCATTGATGAAGAGGAAAAAAATGCACAAGTGGGTCTACACAAAACAAAGGGTTATAGGTGAGGGGTGTGTTGGCAGCCAACCCATTTTTTTTTACTACTCTCAAAAAGATGCCTACACCCCTTGTGGTATTAGTACAAATCATTGTCACATTGTGCTAATGGAATTTTGTTTCATTTTTGCGACGATTACAATTGGATTCCGATTCAGTTTTCACAACTACAAGTGTGAAAACACCTCTTTCGTTGCTTTGACTGTCGTCATCTTTTATCGATCTTTGCGAAAGTTTCCTCAAACCATATCCATTCACTTTAATTGCACAACTTGATTTCTTTAATAGATAATAAGTTATGAGTTATGTTTATAATTGATTTTGATTTACACATGACATGATTAATATCATTTTGAACTCTTAACTTATCATTCTCATATGCTCGTTGATTAATGCTTTCACACTTTTATTATACTAAAATACATTGGCAATATCACGAGTTTGGCTTCATATAAAATTGCAATGGTTTAAGCTTTGCAAAAAGCACTTTGATCAGCCTTTGGATTTGTTCGATTTTATACTTTGAACCCTCGATACATTGTTTGGGAGTTTGATACTACATGGAACGATAATAGTTTCAAACTATGTATTGGCTTGAATGTAGTAACATTGGTTTCAAACATTGGATTGGCACGATAGATCAACAGTTAATGCTGAGTACTGTGTTTGATTAAACTTAACACTTGGCACATAATTATCACATGAGGTGCTGGTTTTGACTCGGATGAATGGCAGGTAGAGGTGATGATTCACCTATTTGCTGGTCGATACGTTTGTTTTAAATTATTATGGTTTTAACAGCTCTGTACAGGTCATTAATGCAATGTGTGGCGATGGTAATCCCACCACCTTCGCATGCATGAAGTTATTTCCGGTCTCGTCGAGCATTCAAGCTATTGAAACCCTATCGTTTTTCACTCTGTGCATTGTTCATTCAGTGTGAACCCTACCATGTATAGAGGTTATGGCTCATGTCGTAAGGGCCGAACCTAATGGATGCCAAGCACTGTTGACATTTGATGGTGTGTATAGCGATCTAGAAGAGTTCGGGTGGCTTTCGTTTATAAGGAAGTTCGATGGTTTTGATATCTCTGTGGCTCGGCAATTTGCACTGTCATTCGATGGCTGCCGAGCCAAAGTTGGAGATGTTCAGCTTGAAATGACTGAACAATTTCTCAGCTTGGCAGCTAGCCTGCCTGTCAAGGGACAAAAATGGTGAGGTCATGCGACAGAGGATTACCTGCGAAGATGTTGAAACCCCACTGGTATGATCTCTTGATGATTATCAAGCAATTCGTTACTTGTGAAGGCAGGTATGGGTTTGTTTTCTTGTTTCATCTACGTTTATTAATGGTATTCATGGGTTTCGATCTTAGTATGCCGCATTATCTGCACCGAAGTTTATTCAAAATGGCTAAGAAGTACAAGCGAAGTCAGGCTGACACTAGCCTCTTCCATGTTGGGTTGATTAAAATGCTTTTGGTTTGTGAATTGGGGTTACGTCGTGATTCCTAGCACGATTTTCTCAACCGTAATGGCTTTGAGGAATCAAATCCTCCACAGGTCGATAAGCCTATGGTAACCGAGAGTAAGCCTACCCTTGTACCCTACATTGTTTTACTACCCAAACCTAAGCCCGAGTCTCCTACGAATTCATCTATG
>JASDQU011025916.1:47670-59985 GCA_032191745.1 Picea mariana
TTTTGATACCATATCCTTGGTGATTATTTTAAACCATAAAGGGACTTTTTCAGCTTGCATACCAACTCCTTCTTTCCCTTCACAGCATAACCTTCAGGTTGCTTCATATAGATTTATTCTTCCAGATCCCCATGCAGGAATTTTGTCTTCACATCCATCTGTTCTACTTCAAAGTCAGGTGCACCAACAACAGATAACAAAAATATTATAGAGGTTAACTTGGCAACAAGAGAAGAAATCTCACCAAAATCAATTCCATCAACCTAGGAATAACCCTTTGGTATTAACCAAGCTTTGTATTTCTCCACTTTTCCTTCTACATTTAGCTTCTTTTTAAATACCCATTTGCTTCCAATGGGTTTTCTTCCAGTGGGAAACTCCACTAGATACAAAGCCTCATTCTTATCCAAATATGCCACTTCTTCGTCCATGGCCTTTTTCCAGAGATTTTCATCCTTTGAATCCACTGCCTCCCTGAAAGTTCTAGGATCATCATCAGTAATAGACAAAGCAAAATTTGAACAGAAATCAGATGGAGTATACCTTTCGGGTAGCCTGCTTTCTCAACCGATCTCCTCAATACTGAAGTATGAGAATCTTCATCTTCTGATTCATGTTCTTTTGTAGAGTCTGATTCATCATCCTTTAAATCAAACTCTATTTTCTTTGGTGCTTCCTTACTTGGTAGGACTTCATGTTTAACAACATTCTTCATTTCTCTAAATACCACATCTTGGCTATACACTACCTTCTTAGTTTCTGGGTTCCAAAGCTTATAACCTTTGAGACCATATTTATATCCAATAAAGATACACTTTTAGCATTCGTATCCAGCTTACTCCTATTTTCCTTTGGAACATGAACATACGCATTGCAGCCAAATACCTTGAGATGTGTGAGAGAAGGTTACTTACCAGTCCATACCTCTTGTGAAGTCTTGTCATCCAATGCTAATGTGGGTGATCTGTTGACCAGGCAACATTCAGTACCCACTGCCTCTGCCCAGAATTCTTGCCCTAACCCGAAACCACTGAGCATGCACCTTGTTTTTTCCATCAACATCATGTTCATCCTTTCTGCAACTCCATTCTTCTAAGGTGTATATGGAGTATTTTTCTTCCTTTCTATACCAAACTTCTTACATAATTCTTCAAATTCATTTCTATAGAGCTCTCCTCCATTATCTGTCCTCAACACCTTAATTCTTTTCTCTGTTTGATTCTCAACAAGAGCCTTAAAATATTTAAACCTATCAAAGACTTCAGATTTATTCCTGATGAAATATATCCAGGTATTCCTTGAGAAGTCATCAATAAATGAGACATAGTACACAGATTTTCCCAATTATGGGACTGACACATGTCCAAAAACATCACTGTGAACTAGTTGTAAGATTCCTTCTGCGCTCTTTGCACCAAAGGGGAATCTTACCCGATTCTGCTTCCCATATAGACAATGTTCACAAAAATCAAAATCCAAAGAGCAGATAGACATACCTTCAACCATACCTTTACCATGTAGTAGTTGAATACCCTTCTCTTTGATATGCCCCAGTCTTTGATGGCACAACATAACCTTTTCTCCAGAGACTGTAGGAGTTCTTTCTTCTTCAATTTCAATATTAGGAACAATGGAACTATTACACCCATCACTAATAGTTCTTCCCTCCAGCTTATACAGAGTTCCAAACTGAACTCCTTTCAACAACATCATTGCTCCACGAACCATCATGCAGGTTTCCTTTTCAAATATTGGTTTTTACCCTGCATCATCCATTTTTCTTACAGAAATCAAATTTATGGTCAAACCTGGGATGTGCATATCACTAGGCAGTGTTATAATCCTTCCATCTATGAGCCTCAACTTGACTCTTCCTCATCCTATGATTCTAGTTGTTGAATCATCACCTAAGAAAACATTACCTCCATCATACCTTTCATATTTGTAGAACCACTCCCTGTGGGGAGTCATATGAAAGGATGCACCAAATTCAACCAACCATGCCTCGTGATTTGCATGTTCTCTTGAAGAAGCCAAGTACACATCCTCTCCTTCTTCCTTGGAGGTCTTTTCTTCTGTAGAATGAGATTCTTCAGATCCCTTCTTTTTCTCAAATTTGGATCTACACTGCTTCTTGTAGTGTCCTTCTTTTCCACATCTCCAACATACCCTTACAAACTTTCTGGGAGATTTAGATCTACCCTTAGACTTAGATCTCCCACTTGAGAAATTAGATCTATTTCTTTCCTGGGAACGTCCTCTTGCAAATAATGTGTCTGTGCTACGTCATTCCATATTCTTCCGTCTCATCTCTTCTAACAACAAAGATGAGACCACTTCCTCAAACTTCAAGGAAGTGGTATTACTAACTATGGCCACAACCAGACTATCCCACGAGCCTGGTAAAGAACAGAATAAACTGATACATTTATCTTCATCTGAAATTTTAATCTAAAGAGATACTAGCTGACTTACCATAGCATTGAAGGGGTTCAAATGCTCTGCCCCCGAGTCTGCATCTCTCATCCTCAGGTTATACAACTTCTTTCTCATGAATAGTTTATTCACTAGGGATTTAGATTGATACAACTTCCCCAAATTTTCCCATAAATCCTTGGTTGTAGCTTCCTTTTACACATTCAGTAATGTTGAATCAGAGAGACACAGTGGGATTGTTCTCTTTTCCTTTCGATCCAACTTTTTCCAGTCGTCTGTTGAAGTCCCTGTAGGTGCAGTACCTGGATCTACCGCGATCCACTGATATCTATCCACCAACAAATATTCCATCTTGAGCTTCCACATCTCAAAACTATTCCCATTAAACTTCTCGATCTCCAGCTTTGAATTGCTTGCCATTTATTTTCACCTGAAAAATCAATACCACAAATCTCCCATTGTAACAAGGCTTAGCACAGTCCCGAGCCAAACCCTTGACCATAAAGGCGTCCCCCTGAAGCCAATAAAGCTCTGATACCAAATTTAGATTCAAACCTTGTACAATATCTACTGCAAACAAATATTCAGAAAAAGAACAGAAAATATACAATGGCAAATACAAACATTACACAAAGATTTTTCCCCTGGAAACCCAAACCGGGAAAACCAACATATTCTATATTCATTCATGTCTAATGCATTGTTTACAATAAAATATACATATAAGAGCCAACGACATCCAAAAACCTAACCCAATGACCTGGATTAGTCCAAAACACTAACTCCTTAACCGGAAATAGAAAACCATCAACAAAAACCATGTGCCAAAAAAACACCTAAATACACGTTTCCTGAGGAAGAAAAAACAATTTCGGGGGCGCTGCCACTTGTTGTTTTCTTTGCATGACTAACATTCTCCCACTTATTGTTTTCTTTGCATACATGGGGTTACATGGATACATAGTCAACAATCCAGGGCAGTAATGCCCATGCAACCTCTACACCAAGAGAACTTCTCAGTGCTCACAAATTTTGTTAATGAGTTTGCAACATTCTTCAAACTGTCCACCTTCATCAGTGATACTTTATTTTCCTCAATCATGTCTCTCACAAGGTGATATTGAACATCAATATGCTTTGTCTTTGAATGATAAGTCAGGTTCTTTGCCTAAAAAATTGCTCTCTGATTGTCACACTCTATCCTTACAGCTTGTTGTACCAACCCAATACCTGAACACTATATTTTTGACCATATTGCTTCCTTACTTGCTTGAGTGTCTTCCATGTACTCAACGTCTGTAGTTGAAAGTGCCACTACAGCCTGTATTTTTCTCATCCAACTTAATTCTCCTCTAAACAGGTTAAACACATACCTGCTTGTAGATCTCCTACGATCCAAATCTCCAGCACAGTCTGCATCCACAAATCCATGTATATCCACCACTCTGCCCAATCCCGGTCTTCCTTCGTATCACAATCCATAACTAGCAGTGCCATGCAAATACCTAAAAACCCTTTTTATTGTTGTCCAATGCTCCTTCTTTGGTTTTTAAATATACCTGCTCAAAACTCCCACTACATGTGCAATGTCCGGTCTAGTACAGACCATTGCATACATCAAACTACCAACTGCACTCGCATATGGAACATGAGACATATCCTCCTCTTCTTCATATTTCTTTGGACATTGATCCGTAGATAAATTTACACCAATAGGAATAGGAACCTTGACTGGTTTACATTCCTGCATATTAAACCTTTGCAATATTGTCTCGACATATTTTCTCAGATTTAACTAGAGTTTCCTCTTTTTCCAATCTCTTTTAATTTCCATGCCCAAAATGAAATTTGAAGCACCGAGATCCTTCATGTCAAATTTAGAGGACAACTGAGTTTTCATATCTGGGATAATCTCCTTGTTGTTTCCTATTAGCAACATGTCATCCACATACAAGACCAAATAAATCAAATGATCACCAATTAATTTAAAATACACATAGTGATCCTCTTTGCTTCTTGTGAAGCCAAGTCCCAGCATATAAGTATCAATTTTTTGATACCACATCCTTGGTGATTGTTTTAAACCATATAGGGACTTTTTCAGCTTGCATACCAGCTCCTTCTTTCTCTTCACAGCATAACCTTCTAGTTTCTTCATATAGATTTTTTCTTCTAGATCCCCACACAGGAATGTTGTCTTCACATCCATATGTTCTACATTAAAATAAAATGTAGCAGCAACAGCTAACAAAAATCTTATAGAGGTTAACTTGGCAACAGGAGAAAAAATCTCACCAAAATTAATTCCCTCAACCTCGGAATAACCATTTTCTACTAATTGAGCTTTATAATTCTCCACTTTTCCTTCTGCATTCATCTTCTTTTTAAATACCCATTTGATGCCAATGGGTTTTCTTCCACTGGGCAAATCCACTAGATCCAAAGCCTCATTCTTATCCAAATATGCCATTTCTTCGTCCATGTCCCTTTTCCATATATTTCCATCCTCTAAATCCACTACCTCCCTGATAGTTCTAGGATCATCATCAGTAATAGACAAACCAAAATTTTAATGAAAATCAAATGGAGTATACCTTTCTAGTAGCCTTCTTTCTCAAACCGGTCTCCTCAATAATGGCGTATGAGGATCTTCATCTTCTGATTCATGTTCTTCTGTAGAGTCTGATTCATCATACTTTAAATCAAACTCTATTTTCTCTGGTTCTTCCTTACTTGGTAGGACTTCCTGTTTAACAACATCCTTCATTTCTCTAAATACCACATCTCGTCTATACACTAACTTCTTAGTTTCTGGGTTCCAAAGATTATAACCTTTGAGACCATCTTTATATCCAATAAAGATACACTTTCCAACCTTCTTATCAAGTTTACTCATTTTTTCCTTTGGAACATGAATATATGTATCGTAGCCAAATACCTTGATATGTGTGAGAGAAGGTTCCTTACCAGTCCATACCTCTTTTGGAGTCTTTTCATGCAATGTTGATTAGGGTGATCTGTTGACAAGGCAACATGCAGTACCCACTGCCCCTGCCTAGAATTCTTGCCCTAACCCTACACCACTGAGCATGCACCTTGCTTTTTCCATCATCGTCCTATTCATATTTTCTGCAACTCCATTCTACTAAGGTGTATATGGAGTAGTCTTCTGCCTTGCTATACCACACTTCTTACATAATTCTTCAAATTCATTTCCACAAAACTCTCTGCCATTATCTATCCTCAACACCTTAATTATTTTCTTTGTTTGATTCTCAACAAGAGCCTTAAACTCTTTAAACCTGTCAAAGAATTAAGATTTCTTCCTCAGGAAACATATCCAAGTATTCCTTGAGAAGTGATCAATAAATGAGACTTAGTACACAGATTTTCGCAATGATGGGACCAAAACAGGTCCAAAAACATCACTGTGAACTAGTTGTAAGATTCCTTCTTCCCTCTTTGCACTAGACAATGTTCACAGAAATAAAAATCTAAAGAGCAGTTATACATACCTTCAACCATACCTTTACCATGTAGTAGTCGAAGAACCTTCTCACTGATATGCCCAGTCTTTGATGGCACAACATAACCTTTTCTCCAGAGACTGTAGGAGTTCTTTCTTCTTTAACTCCAATATTAGGAACAATGGAACTATTACACCCATCACTAATAGTGCTTCCTTCTAGCTTATACAGAGTTCCAAACCGAACTCCCTTCAACAACACCATTGCTCCTCGAACCATCCTGCAGGTTTCCTTTTCAAATATTGTTTTTACCCCTGCATCGTCCATTTTGATTACAGAAATCAAATTTCTGGGCAAACCTGGGATGTGAAAAACACCAGGAAGTTTTCTAATACTTCCATCTATGAGCCTCAACCTGACTCTTCCTTGTCCTATGATTCTGGTTGTTGAATCATCACCTAAGAAAACATTACCTCCATCATACTTTTCATATTTGCAGAACCACTCCCTATGGGGAGTCATATGAAAGGATGCACCAGAGTCAACCAACCATGCCTCATGATCTGCATGTGTCCTTGAAAAAGCCAAGTACACATCCCCTCCTTCTTCCTTGGAGGTCTTTTCTTCTGTAGAATGAGATTCTTCAGATCCCTTATTTTTCTCAACTTTGGATCTACACTGCTTCTTGTAGTGTCCTTCTTTTCCACATCTCCAACATACCCTTACAAAATTTTCTGGAGATTTATATCTACCCTTAGACTTAGATCTCTCACTTGAGAAATTAGATCTATTTCTTTCCTGGGAACGTCCTCTTGCAAATAATTCATTTGTGCTATGCCCTTCCATATTCTTTCGTCTCATCTCCTCTAGCAATAAAGATGAGACCACTTCCTCAAAAGTCATGGAAGTGGTATTACTACCTATGGCCACAACCAGACTATCCCACGAGTCTGGTAAAGAACACAGTAAACTGATACATTTATCTTCATCTAAAATTTTAATCTCAACAGATATTAACTGACTTACCACAATATTGAAGGCGTTCAAATTCTTTTCCATCGAGTCTCCATCTCTCATCCTCATATTATACAACTTCTTTCTCACGAATAGTTTATTCACTAGGGACTTATACTGATACAACTTCCCCAAATTTTCCCATAAATCCTTGGTTGTGGCTTCCTCTGACACATTCAGTAATACTGAATCAGAGAGACACAGTCAGATTGTGCTCTTTGCCTTCGGATCCAAATTTTTCGAGTCATCTACTAAAGTTCTTGTAGGTGCAGTACCTCGATCTACCACGATCCATTGATCTTTTTCCACCAATAGATATTCCATATTGATCTTAGACGGCTCAAAACTTTTCCCATTAAACTTCTCGATCTGCACCTTCGAATTGCTTGCTATTTCTTTTCACTTGAAAAATCAATACCACAGATCTCCCACTGTAACAAGGCTTATCACAGTCCTGAGCCAAACCCTTGACCACAAAGGTGCCCCCCTAAAGCTAATAAAGCTCTGATACCAAATGCAGATTCTAACCTTGTACAATATCTACTGCAAACAGATATTAAGAAAAAGAACAGAAAATATACAATGGMAAATACAAACATTACACAGATATTTTTCCCCTGGAAACCCAAACCAAGAAAATCAACATATTCTATATTCATTCATGGGTAATACATTGTTTACAATATTGTCAGCGCCACCATTTTTTCTTTCCATTTTAGAGTCGGTTTTAAAGTCACATTGTGACCCATGCACCTGAACATGTGAATTCAGTTATGTAACACTGTGAGTTTGAAGTCAGCAAGTGTCCATTTGGCCCTTGGAAATGGGAAGGGATGTCAGATTCGAAACTTGTATAAGAGGTACGCGTATGTCTTTTCCAATAAAGTCAAGTCCTATTGAGAAACTAGTTTCTACGTGCCCTAGGTCCAGTCGAGTGGTTAATAGAGGTCGCATCAGCTAGTACAACAATGATTATCAGTTCATCATGGAGGCCAAGGGAATGAAAAATCACGACATTTGTATCATGCATGCCAAACAAGCCTTATCACCTGTATCCTACACATGGGTATTTTCCATGGAAAACCTGCAACTGGACTTGGAACATCTCATCGCCGTGAATTCGTTGTTCTCCAGCATGATTTCCTCTCCTGTCTGATTTGTTATAATCTCATATTCTCTACATTCTCTCCAGTCGTAGAACTAGGCCTAAACTCTATTTTCAATTTCCCTTGCTGGTCCATATTGTTCAGAACCTTCCCTCCTGTGTATTTGTTGGATACACTACGTGCAGAGTTCACCTTGGTCGCACCATGACGACATCTCAGAGCGCAAGGAAAGGCACGYAGAGTAGCAGAACTGCAAGGTTCGATCCCCAAAGGGACTGGGATTCATTCTCACCTATGGCAGGCATTCCCAGAGACGTGAAAGGAACTATTCTTTTACCTGCAGAGAAGACCAGATCAAATCGGGGAAAATMTAAAACAAAGGGATWMACACAGGAAGGGAAGAYAGTAAGAGCCCCCTCTCCCGAGCAATAAATCCCTCAGAGGAGGGGCAGGCCGAGAAAGAACCAGGAGATCATGGAAGCTCGAATTCCAAAAGAATTKCACGTCGATTTGATAGYTGAAGAACTTCTTGGACAYGCCATCTGGCTAGAACCTATTAGGGGATCGAGCTRCGAAGACAGGAGTAGAAMAAGGAGAGCAGATATCACAGGACCAAATGAGAAAGTTCCATCTCGGCAACTAAAGCAAGCAAAGTTGGTTATCGCCGAACTCTATCAAGGAAACATGGAATTAAGGAAACAACTAGCAACAAAGGCTATAGAAGTGCCTACAACGCAGGGTCACGAAGGGAACATGGTATGGTTGAAAAGGCAGCTCAGAGAGGTGCAAGACACCATTGTGCATCTGTGAGAAACACAAAGACTAACAAAAGAAAGGCATGCAAAACATTCCATAGAATGTGAAAGGACCGAGAAGGAAGCCTGCGTAGCTCTCGCCAGCACACAGGAAAAACAATTTTAGTTGGTGCCCCTCTTTGCACCCACAAAGGATGAGACAAATCTTGGCAGTTTTGAATGATATGTTTCTCTAAAGCATGCTACCATTTTGATAACAGCCACGACGATCTAACAACTGCTTACTACACGCAGTTCTTATCAAATGATCACATCACAGAAATCGAAGTCGTTATTTACAGACAATAAGATCCTGACAGACACCTGTTTTCTAGGATACCTGCTCAAAGGGACACAGGGAAACATCTTTTCTCCATGCCAAATCCTAACCGATGATCAGATCCCCGTGGAGAACCTGCGAATAGTCATAAGGAAATAGGCGTGATTATTGTCTATTTTTGGAAAACACTATGCAAAGAGTCTCCAGCACATGTTGCTCAGTTTCCCTAGTGCTAAGGGTTAGTAGTTAGGAAGAAGGGTAGCCCAAGCGACACCCTCGTTTATATATTTCATCTTTTCGATGTAAGCTAGGTTGGTTGGATAATTTGGTAGATGATAGCTATTGTATGTAATCTGATTTTTTGACCGGAATTTAATGCAAAGGTCCTATAACTTGATGAAAAGATTCTAGTTGTAACAGTTGGATGTATTGTGCTTCTTTCTTTGTGTATGTGCTTTCCTATTATCTTCATTTCATATCTCTTTCTGTCTATTTTGGAATGAATTATCGAACCTGTAGATTCACTGTACAACGCCCCTTGTTCGCGCCACTTAGACAAAACATTTTATTCTAAAAGCTAACTCTAAATTTTCCCACAGTGGTGCTCCTAAGTCACTTCCTGTAATTTATCCCGCCACACATTACATTTTTACACTGAAGGTTGTTTCTCGCCTAGTATCATCCTCTCGAGTCCATTCACTGAGTCATTTGTCTCGTCTATTACTCAGAATAACCCCATAGCCCAAGTCTTACTTTCTTGCGCCAATATAACCAGAACTCATTATATCATAGGTGTTAAATCTATCCATTGTTTTCAAAGACTTATCCCACGCGGAGACCGCGCCACTTCCAAGATATCCCTCTCTAGATCCGAAAGGCTATTTTTCGGTCTCAAAGTTGGTTGAAAAAGTTACCTTCGTCGTCTGTTTATCAGTTGAATATATTTACAGAGTGCTAACATTCTGATGTCATTTCCGGGGAACGAAATCAAATATATTTTCCCTGGGAGAATGAAAACGTTGCAGTTTGACCCTTGAGGGTAACAGAGGGGCAAACATCCATACCAGCTGAAATCCTTACCCTGGCGACTCCAGTCCAAACAGACCAATAGCTCCAAGTAGCACAGTTTAGGAAACCTGGCTCCAAAGACAATTTACACTAGAGTGAATCTTGACCAAAACCCCTCGGAGCATGTGTACGACCCCGAGAAGATTTTGTGCAAGGATAGAGAGCAAGCATCGGACCCATTCTAATACCTAGACAGAAGCCCTTCCTTTCCCAAAGACGGCGTGTAGAGCATTGATGACCTTGATTTTGACGCATTCTTTGAGCAAACTCTGTTCCGGTCGAAGTCAAAAACTAGTTTGGACGAGACTGTTTTCGACCCAAAGAAATTCTGAGCCCTAGTATCAAATAATATCCCTCAGAATCCAAATCCTCCTAGGGCTATGGCCACCAGATTCGCTCCCCTCATCCTACCTACCCAATTGCATGACTTGCCTCGAAAGTATAGCCAGAGGATCAGGCTCTATGATGTTGAGTGAAATGTTTCCACTTAGAGGCACCTGGATCAGTTTAATGATTTCATCGACCTGGAGGAGGTGGACTACGCAGATGCAAAAATGAGGTTGTTCACGCAAAGCCTCTCGAGAGATATANAATTTACACTAGAGTGAATCCTGACCCAAACCCCTCGGAGCATGTGTACGACCCCGAGAAGATTTTGTGCAAGGATAGAGAGAAAGCATCGGACCCATTCTACTACCTAGACAGAAGCCCTTCCTTTCCCAAAGACAGCATGTAGAGCATTGATGACCTTGATTTTGACGCATTCTTTGAGCAAACTCTGTTCCGGTCGAAGTCAAAAACTAGTTTGGACGAGACTGTTTTCGACCCAAAGAAATTCTGAGCCCTAGTATCAAATAATATCCCTCAGAATCCAAATCCTCCTAGGGCTATGGCCACCAGATTTGCTCCCCTCATCCTACCTACCCAATTCCATGACTTGCCTCGAAAGTATAGCCATAGGATCAGGCTCTATGATGTTGAGTGAAATGTTTCCACTTAGAGGCACCTGGATCGGTTTAATGATTTCATCGACCTGGAGGAGGTGGACTACGCAGATGCAAAAATGAGGTTGTTCACGCAAAGCCTCTCGAGAGATGTAAGAAAATGGTTCAAATCCCTCCCACCCGTGAGGATTTGGGACTTCACCGCATTCCAGACATTGTTCCTAGATAAATGGGGAGACAAGAAAAACCCTTTGCAGCTGTTGACATAATACAATAACATGAAGAAAGCACCTGAAGAGACGATGCAGGAATTCTCGGCCCACTTTTTAAAGGTGTACAACTCAATCCCTGCAGAAGTAAAGCCTCCCCCCGGTGTTGCACAGTTACAGTACGCTGATTCCTTCAAAAATGATTTCGCCATGTTGTTAAGAGAAATAAGATCAGTGAATCTAGATGCTATAATGAGAAATGTTGTCGAAGTCGAAGTAAACATGATGGCGTCAGGAAAAATAAAACCAAGGTTCAACTGAAGTGACAAGAGACCCTAGGGAGATGCACAACCATCGATGTCACAGTCCTCAAATGATAAATTCAACATGATGATGAAGACCATGGATACGTTGATGGAGAGAATGTCCATGGGAAATAGACCTGTTGACCGAGAACAGAACGACCCACCTCCCAGAAATCAGAACCTTAGAAGAGGTCAAATCCCTCAGATCAGATAGAGGGAACAAAAAGAGAAAAGGGATCAAGGTGACCAGCAAACGAGACCTCCTTTCCAGAACAACTATGCGGATGAGGATTTCGACCAGACATTCGATGACCAGATGCATTGTTGTGATGACCAAAACCCGCGTGTGTTCCTAACGAAGAGAGAGCATGATCAGTATATGAGTAAGAACAAATACTTTGTGCCAGAGGACAACGATGATATGATACTCGAAATAGACGATGCATCATCTTCGGAGACGAAAGATTTCAAGAAATGCTATAAAAATGCCATCATGCAGTTCCAGAAGAAGTACAAGCTCCGGAGCAAAGACGTCCCTACCGAGCCGCAAAAAATGAACCCCATAAGGAAGCCTCTGGTGGACACTCCTTCCACAAGATGAACAAGGTTGGACAGTGTGACCAAGGATGCAATAGAGAAATCTAAGTCGAAGGAGGAGGTCCCCAAGAAATCCCCAGAGACGGGACGACAGG
>JASDQU011025917.1:6967-16997 GCA_032191745.1 Picea mariana
AACATACTTCAACAGTTCCAAAAAACTTCGTTCATACTCATCAATGGTCATGCTGCCTAGCTTGAGTTCGAAGAACTCCTTCATCTTTCTGTCATAGTATCTTTTAGTCAGGTATTTCTTCTCGAAATACCTCTTAAACTCCCTCCATGTGACCTCTTTCTCTCTGATGTGATGCACCTGCACAAACTGATCCCACCACATGGACGCTTTTCCTTTCAGCTGGTACATTGCAATTCTTCCCTCTGCATGGGCAGAATAATTCTGCAGCTGGAAGTATTTCTTCATGCCCAGCAACCATGTCTCGGCATCTTCCTCCTTCTTATGTTCTCCATCGAATGTTGGAGGCTTAATCTTGTTCATCTCTCCTTTCAATTCCTCCCTTCCAGATTTCCGATGTTTTCTGGTAGGGGACGGGCTTGAACTACTGTATGTCTCCCTGTCTGAATGTTTTTGGGAGCGACTGTGACGTCGGCTACCACTCCTCGATCTACTTCTTCTCCCATGGTCTCTGCGACTCTCTGTCGTACTTGAGTCTCTTCCCTTCTCAAGTTTCTTCTCTATTCTTTCCAGACTCTGCAAGAATTTTACGTTTAATTTCCCTTGTCGATCCTTGACTTTCATGAGCTTTCGGCTATCGGCTCGACGCTCCTTGGCCTCTCTTTGCAATCATCAAGGATTTTCATTATATGTCCTTCCTTATCCATCTCCTTTCCATGCCCATTAAAGTTCGATCCTTCGACTCCTAGGTTAACATCCTTTCCTTCCCGATCGTCTTCCATTTCAGGGGTAATTTGCACTCTTCCCCACTCCATACTCGGCGTTGATTAACTGGAGTTTTGGCCTCTGTTGTATTCTGAACACACACTGTGCAATCCAATTCAAAATTGTTAGGCCATTAAACTTCATGAATAATCCACAACGTTTATAACTAATACGAACAAGAACGAAAGACATTTCAACTTCACAAGTTTTCCGAGCTCTGTCTGGCTCTGTGTTTTTCGGGTTTCTTGAAATTCTACTATTTCTCGATCGAAAAATTTTCCTCCCACAGGAAACTCTTCGAGGTCTCCCTTCCCTCTATCGGGGTTACCTCTATCGGGATTTTGAAATCGGCAGTGTTCTGGTGGGTTGAATCCCCGATTTTCGATTTTCGATGTGCTACCTTTACGCGTTAGCCCCTGCTATGGGCTCTACACCATGTGACCGCTGACTCGTGACCCCGGCCCTTTCCCATATCGGGGTTCGGGGTTTCGTGAATTGAAATGTGCCAAAACTCTTGACAGCGGAATCCCCGATTTCCCGATGCGCCCTTGCCTTAGCCCCCTCGGCTATGCCGAGGTCCATGTGACCTCTACCTTGTGATTGTAATCAAACCGCTCATCGGGGTTTCGGGGTTCGGAGTTTCACAACGCATGGACTCCTTGTCCCCGCGATTCCCGATTTCCTGAATCCCGATTTCCGATGGATGACTCGTCTATCGAGACTTTCCCCGATGGCAGATCTCTGCCACGTGTCCCCTAATATGAACGGTCCCGATTTCCTCTGGGGTTCGGGACTTGAAAGGTCTCGAGTTCCTTGTCCTTAGGAACTCCGATATGCCGATTCCCGACTCTGCCCAGGTTGACCCTTGTCCTCCACTAGTTCCGCCTGTGGCCCACATGATTCTTCTGTTCTCCGATGGCTCAGGTCTCCAACTCTTCGAGATCTACTGACACCTGTCCTCAAAACGAATGGTCCAGATCTTGTTGCGAAATCACGGATCGCGATTCCGTGTCACAAGATTTCTAGGTGCTTGAGAACTCCGATTCTCCGATTTCTAACTCTCTCCAGGATTCTAACACATGTCTCATCTGTTGGACGGCTCAGATCAAATCTCAGGACTTCGCCCAGTGCAAGGTAAAAAACGCTCACCTACGTGAGTCCGGGTGTCCGGATCTCCAAATTGGACGATCACGTGACACGCGTCCTTCCCTAAACGGATGACTCAGATTCTCTCTCGCTACTTTGGAGATTTCACTCCTAAATACTAAGGTTTAACCTTCGGAAATCTCCCGACAGATCCAACGGCTATTGGGTTTTCTGACTGAGACCTGACGGCTCAGTCCGTTCCTAACCAAATCGGGATTCCGCGTATCGCGATTTTCCAATCCCCTGTGCAATATCCAAAGGCTTTAAACCTTATGCACATTCTCCAGATCTGACGGTTACAAGGGTTCGCCTTCCCTCCCGAACAGATCCTACGATTCTAACACCATTGGTGTAAAGACCTGTCTTCCTGTGGCCATAGACCACACTGGTTGCGGTTTCACAACACCGCTATACCTCCTGAGCTTATAGGCACGGTTAAGTAACTCCTATACACTTCGGGCCATACCAGGGTCCGAAATTGGTCCTCCAAACACAATTTCTCCTCTCACCCTTGGTTCAAAGACCACTCAACTGGCCCATCTAGGCTCAGTGTCGAAACCTTCGCTCTGATACCAATTTGTAGTGTACCTTTTTCACTACCGAGGTTTTCTGACCTCTCAGTTACCATTCTATACATGGATTTTTACATAATTCATAATGGAATTATAAGGACATGCATTTAAACAATTAAACACACTTAATTCTCAGAGTAAAATATATAAGTTACTGCTACAATTAAACAAGCCATAGCATTCAACAGTAACTCATTTACACAGCGGAAAACATGATACATAAACAACACAGTCATGCCAAATGTGATAAAACATAATTCAGATACTTATCTTTTAATAGCTGTAGAATTCACCAACCAAGTGCAGGCCTTCCACGAACCTCCTAGCCTTAGACCACACTGTTCATCAGCTCAACAACGGGTCACCCTCGAGCTGGGACCGAGCTCCACCCCAAGGCAAGGAATCCTAGGCTAGGCTGAGGTTATAGAGAAGATAGCACATACACAACCACCAGGAAGAAAGATCTCCCAAGAATCTCCCTCTCTCACTGCCCACAGACCCTCATTCTCCACATGCCTATTCCACCCCAGGAGAGTGCACCTTCTCTGTCACCCAGACAGTCCTTCGGCTACCAGTCTCCCTTACCTTGGGTTACAGGAACATACCGGACCGGAAGTCTCCAGGGTCTTTGGCAGCTACAGGGTTCCTTCCAGGAGTTCTCTTCTCCCTCTGCGCACTCTCTCACCTGGAGGAGTCACTCACAGGCCAACAAGCCTCACGCAGTCTAGTACTACGTTGTCACAACAACCCACGGGGAAAATAGACACAGGCTCCTCAAAACCGGTTTAGTAGTCACAAGATGATCTCACAGCATGATTTCAAAACAGAGGCTCCACGCACCGGCTAGCTCAGATTTTCCCCAACAACCAAGGATTCTTCCACTCGAGTTCAACACAGGGTTTCGGTTCAGGAAATGCGCTCCCAGGTTTGCCTAGAATAGACACAGACTCATAGATCTGGACAAGGTGTACACGGTTTCTTCAGGACAACACAGGCTTTACGGCTTTCAGAGATGAACTAGCGTATCTGGCAGAGGTCGTACCCGTTCTACGCTCCGAGGTTTGGGTCCGAATGGAGGAAGATCCCCCTCATGGCTTACTTCCTCTGTTTTATTTGCATGCACCAGGGTTGACACTTGTCACCCTGGGAACTGCATACGTACCACAGCGTGCATCCCCTTTGCACGTTCCCTCCCTTGCCAGGAACTTAGGATAAACAGAAATGCACATGTCTTTTTTTAAAATAATATTGAAATATTATTTCAGGCCTAAGCCCCCTAGGCTTAGCCCCTAGGCTCAACACTCAGCCCCTTTCCCACCTTCCAGCCCCTAAGCCCTTGCCCACTATGTGGATGCTCAGTCCCCCTTCACTCATTCATCGTGGTCGGTCTGCACCTAGCGGGTGTTTATATTTTATTGATGTGCTGCATACATACAGATACAAAATCCAGGCCCTTGGCCTTCAACCCTTAGGCTCTCTGGCCTAATCAAACACATAATCCTACTGACTTATACAACACTTGGCTCACCAGCCTATAACACATATTTACAATCTCTTTCAAATCATAGTTTACATCGGGGCTTGACCTTGGGGACACTACAAATCTCTTCCATGAGCATATATCCTTCAGATATATAGGATTGCAACCATTCTTGTGAATTTTGGAGGTCTGAAACAACAAATACATGATACTAGGGTGCACACCAACCAGGGAGGGCACAATTATGCTTGGTTATTCAACAATTTGAAGGAAGGAAACATTATTGGTTCAGTAGATCTTTTGTATGCAACTATTGGAGGCCTAAATAAGCATAGATCTTTTCTTATTACTGTAACTTGGAGATATATTCAACCACACTCATTATCTATCCATATCTCTTACCGAGGTTACAGATACGGATATTAGTGGTTTGATAGAGGAGCACCACACTCATTAGATACGGTTAGCACCTAACGTCCTCTCTCTCAAATGCACCTATCCGCAGATAACCAAATTTAACCTGGAACTCCTAAAATGAAGTAATATCTGGGCTGACATATCTCTACTCATATGCCAACTGGGTCTCTCTTGCAACATCAGGCGGTAGTGTAGGGAAATGGGGAAAATACACCCCCTCCTAGACAACCTAGTGATTAAAATATACATCCTCCTTCGTGGGATGATACCACATATCTAGACTGACCCTGAACCCCTGTCTCCCATGATCCCATCGACGAATCAACTATTGTAACAATGCAAAGTCCACCCTAAGGGATCTTCCCTCCCAATAAAACTTCAAGAGACCAATTTCCATCAAAATCTCATGAGTATGTTGTAAATTCGGGTGATGGTAAGCCTCCCTATCCCTCTCCCTAGCTTCCCACTCATGCACAAAAGTATATGTCTCGACCCGATGTCACCCCACCTCCTCCTCCTCTCATTGTCATCATCTCTTATTCACATACAAATAATGTTAGGAACATATATAAAGATACAATATTTTGAAATTACAAAACAAATAGATATATAAATGACATGTATTTAAAAAATAAAAATAAAAAATTGCAAAGAAATCTATAAAATAAATCGGTGCGCCCCCAATAGTTCATACTTCTCGATATCGGTGCGCTATAGCAGAACAATAAAACCGCGAAGTGATGCGTCCCATAGGACTATTTGCATTGACAAAGTCCTTTTATCAGTAACAATTAATCTCGTTAATAAAGACACACCATAACAATAGAATTTATAGTGCACAAATCCATGGTGCTCTTTGTTAAACCAAATGCATTGGTGCACCATGTCTACCAGAGCACTGGCATGCCGTCTACTAGTGACGTTTTATTTACGACATCAATGCGTTTTGTGTACTGATGGGCACCGCTAAGCTAAACTTCGATTCCATAGTTGAAGCGGTGCAATGGGTTACTATTAATGCACTGACACTAGCGTGTTAGTAGAGCACTGACATTTTCTACATCGGTGTGTTGTAAAGGATAGAGCACCAGGAACGATGCATTCAATGAGATGCCCTGCTTTTAAAATTCAAGCAATATATGTCCCGGTGTGTTTCTGTATACATGACCGGTGTGTCTAATTACAATGGTTGCATTGCTACGTTAAATTTTATAAATCGTTATGTAAGTGGTGCCCTCAGTTAAGTCAAGTGTACCAATGGGTAATGTTAAACGACACCAATGCAATTTATTCAGTAAGTGTATGATTTTTATAAAGTATCGTGTTGCATTGGAAAATTGACATCTCGGGGCATTATGTGTTTGGTTTGTATTGATGTGATTTGGTGCAATTTGCACACCACTAGGTTAAATTTTCATACAACGTTGAGCTAGCGGGGCAGTTAATGAAGTGAAATGTGCCAGTGTGGGTAGAAGTTGTTAGTTGAGTGAAGTATAGCGGCACGTAATGTTAAACAACATTGGAGTGATTTATTCAGTGTGTATATGTTTTTTATAAGATATGGCAGTGCATAATGTTAAACAACACCAGAGCGATTTATTTGGTGCATATATGTTTTTTATAAGATGTGGTGGTGCATTTGAACATTGATGGTTCAAGGTGTTATTTTTCCGATGCGCCCCAGTGTTGTTGTATAGAATTTGTGCACCACTGGGTTAAATTTTATATATGGTTGAGCTAATGGTGTGGTTAATGAAGTGAAATGTGTTGGTGTGGGTCGAAGCACATTATGCCCCGGTTTCAGATCATTTAGAAGGACACACCACTTTATTTCTAATAATTAATCGTAGTGCACTTAACAAAACTGCACCGGTGCGTACATGTATTCGGCACCTCGACAACGGTGCTCACTATGTATTTAACACAGTATAGACCGCATCTGGGCGAGTCAAACCATTTAGGCGCACTGCGCAAAATTGAAAAAAATTGCAAACTTCCAACTAAATTGTAATTTTGAATCGATGAAAATGCCAATAGGAAGGTAATAAATAATTTGCCTGGTCTCTTCTGTCTCAAGGAGGCATGGTTACACCATTGAGATGAAATGAAAAGTTGTGGTGATTTCCAAAATTTGGAAATGTGTGGAATCCCGTGATGGAGCTTTCCAAGTTGGTTTAGAGGACTGAAAACGGGGCGTCTTAGGAAAAAGGTGAGCACATGTTCTTGCTTAAGAGTGTGAAAGCATGAGATGCACTATAAAAATGAAAATCGGTTTGATAATTTTTATTTTATTTACCCTACCTTAGTGCACATTTAGACAGGTAGGCACACTGGTGGGCAATGTTCAACGACACCGGTGTGATTTATTTGATGCATATAATTTTATTATAAAATATGGAAGTGCTTTTAAACAATGACTCTTTGGGGTGTTATGTTTAGGGCACACCGCAGGGAGATTTATTAAATGTGGTGCACCAATAAGTTAAATTTTATAAGTCGTTGAGATAGCAGTGTGGTTAATTAAGTGTAATGCATCGACTTTGTTATAAGCCTGTTTTGTGACGGCGTCAGGGTAGTCCAAAGGACACACTGCTTTGATTTTTAGTAATTTATCACAGTGCACTAACAACAACACCGCTACAGTCCTATATAGATGCATCGATGGAGGTTCTCACTATGGAATTATGTTTCTAGTACGCCCTAGGGTGATTAATTAAACATGTTGCATCGCTAGGTTAAATATTTAATCATTGGAATAGTGGTGTGGTAAACGAAATGTAACACACCGATGCAGATATAATCCCAGTTTGCATCGATGTAGGGGAGTTTCGAAGGATGCAACGCTTTGTTTTTTGGTAATTTTCGCGGTGTGCTAGCTTGAATGACACTAGTACGACCATATATTGATGCACCATCAGTGGTGCTCACTGTGTATTTAACACAATACGCACCACTTCGGGGCGAGATGAACCGTATAGGTGCATTGTGTGAAATTTAAAAAAAGTTGAAAAATATGCCTAATTTCAAACTAAATTGTAACTTTGATTGGATGAAAATGAAAATAGGAAGTTAATAAATAGTTTTCTTGCTCTATTCTAGCCCGAGGAGGCATGGTTGCACCATGGAGAGAAAATTAAAATTTGTGGTAATTTCCAAAATTTAGCAATGTGTGTAATCCAACAATGGAGCTATCCAAGTTGGTGTAGAGCACCGAAAATGGGGAGTCTTGCGAGAAGATGTGATAACTGATGCTTTCTTGAGAGTTTGAAAGAACATGATGCATTGTGACAATGAAAATCGGTTTGGTCATTTTTTTTTATTTACCCTACCTTGGTGCGCCTTTCGATAGGTAGGCACGTCGATGGGTTGTGTTCAAAGACATTGGTGCGATTTATTTGGTGCATGTAATTTTATAATAAAGTATGGTTGTTCTACGAGAACATGGACGCACTAAGACATCATTTTTCAATAAAGTTTTGGTGCATCTATATGTTAAAGATGCACCGATTAAAAAAACCTCTGCAAAAACCTCTTGCCATGGGCCTTCGATATGAACACTGACGAGGCGCTTGAACATTTAAGCTACAGTGTGGTCGTTATTATATGCACACCAATGTGTCTATTCCATAAAGTCACATCGACAAAAAAAACTCTGCAAACACCTCCAGTCACTCATCTCTGCTAACAACCTCTTGTATTTACAGCTAAGGGAAGAATTTTTCGGGGAGGTTCCATAAAAACCTCCACTAGAAGGCGTTCTCCTTGTGGTGAAATAAAATTTCATTTCAACTAGGTAGTTTGAAAAGAACCTGAGAATTCTACATGACATCTTATTTGATATTTTCCATAGCCTACTATCATATTTTTGAAGACTTGATGAGGGAAAATAATGTCGATTTCAAGGTGGAACTAGTCCTTGTCTGGTATCCAACCTTCTGGAGACACAAGGCTCAATACTATTTCTACCTAGTCCACAATAATTTTATTTCTGAATTTTAAAAATTAATCATTGGTTTGAACACATCAAGACTGTCACTTGAGGTTGCCTCCTTTCTCTCAGAGAAATCAATTTTTGATACCACAGAGGATTTTAGTGTAATAAGTTTATTTGGTTTCCAAGAGAAATCCTTTTTACTCCCTTTCTGTGTATCCGACATATACTTTGTTATAGAACTATGCAGACAATACAAGTACTGGGCACACTTATTTAATGAAAAAAGGAAAAAGCAGTTCATCCCATTGCCCTGGAGAGTTGGAGAATTTGTTGTAAAGCATATCTTTCATCTGAATGAATTTGCAGGACAATTTGGCCGACTTGGCCTAAATAAGTTGAATGTGTTGAGGGTTTTGATGCTAATGATATATTTACTACACACATGTCCCTGGTGAGATATTCTTCTTATTTCACTAAGTCTGAACATGTTAAGGAAGGAGGAGTGGACAATCAAAATCTCCCGAGACCTCGATCGATGAAACCTTGAATGATGTTGAAGAGTTAGCAAGTACTAATGAATGTTATAGACAAAAGGGCAGAGAAGTAACAAAAAAGAACCCCAATTCTCCTAATGTTTCGCAGAGAAGTACCTCGACTAAAAAAAAACCAAGGAATAATAGTCTGGAAACAAGAAAAACACTTGTCAAAAACTCAAATGATGACAGTGACAAAGACCTTATAAATAAAAATCATGAAAAATCCTATGTTGTGCATACCTTTGCTAAAATAAAGAGAGAGACCCAAAAAATGGGACTGCAAATACCAGAAATTCAAGAAATTCCCCAAGTAATGGATGTAGATGAAGTTATCGAAGAACCCAACTTATCATAACAACGACTGTTGGAAATCCAGAAAATTTTTGAAGATTTGGTCATCCAAGAACCAGAGATATTTGAAGAAGAATCTATAACACTTCACCACGTGGCCTACAACAGAAATTCCAAAAAAATGTTCATAGAAAAGGTTAATGCAAAAAAAAACAGTATCTGAAAAATGGAAATTAGAAATTGATTTCCATGGGGCTTCCCCTTCAAAAATTGTATAATTTCATGAGGCAACTAGAGAAGCATTGAAAGAATTCATCTGTAATATTGAAAAAAAAAAATTCTAAAAGAAAAAATAAAGGAATTAGAGTTAGCTTTGATTCTCAAACCATTGTTTGTTGAGCCATTAACCACAATTCAACCAATACTTACCCTAAAGGACATCTTAGAAAGCAACAGTAAGTTGAAAGGTTCATCAAGTTTGTTGTTGGGAGTGGGAAAGGTCATTGGAGGTGGAATTCAAAAAATAATAGATGTAATCCATGATATCTGGGAGATCACACATAAATCTACCATCTTTTCATCAAGGATTATGCATTTCAGAGAGTAACTCCAAAAGGATCTAGAGAATGACCATGGTTTTTACAAGGAGGTTGTGGGAACATTTGCGACAAAATTTTCAAGTTTAAGTGACATCCACATAAGAGAACAAAACCTTCCCTCTAGTATCTAAATGAAGCAAATCGATGCCTGTTAGTTGAAAAGAATTAAAAGTTTAAGAGAACCACAAAATGAGTTGCATGCTATGAAAATCAAAAGAGGTGACCTTTTTCTAAAGCTCGTGGATCTTACAAAAGAACTCAATGGCCCAAATTTATTAATGGATACCATACTC
>JASDQU011025917.1:32205-43867 GCA_032191745.1 Picea mariana
CCCTTTTTATACATATTAGTTTTTAATTCAAATCCTAAATATTTCAATCTAGCATCTATTTCAACCACATATTCTAGGGAAACAATTGGGTGATAATGTTTTTTTCCCTCTTAGAGATACCCCATAAAGATATTGTTGATTTAGCTATGTTTATGTTCATGCCTACAACCATGCATAATAAATCGATGATTTCTTTGAGTTTCTCAACCACTCTTCTAGAACCTTCATAGAAAATAGGTATGTCATCGAAAAAGAGCAAGTGTGTGACATAACAAGAGTTACCAACATTTATCCCTTTGAAACTACCATTTATGTTAGAAAAACAGGATCGCGGAGCAATAAAATAAAGCAAATGTAATACAATAGAGACACGGATATACGTGGTTAGCCCAATGTGGGTTACGTCCACTAGAGAAATTTCCAGGTCCTTCCTTTATTATTATCCAACAAATGAAGGGATATAACCTACAACATACCCATTGTAACTTCCTCTTCTTTCTCTCACAATATCCTCTCTCAGAATACAATATTCACTCACACACATACACAATCACAATACATTTTTTCATAAAAGAGGGTTGCCTTCTAGGGAAAAAAACCCTAACATAACTTCTATCATCAGATCTGCGGCCTTATAATGAACAGTCCAAATTGACTACACAATTAGAATATTTGAATTGCATTAAAACAAATCTTGGCCCCCTAAAGACCGGGAGGGAGAATCGTGTATCCTACAGTTTCTTTTACCTGCATATGAATTAGGAAGATAATCAGGCTCCACAACCAACAATTTCCAATGGCCTCCTTTAAGGTTTTTCTCAAACCTTTTGCAACTAGAAGAAATAGGAGGAGGGATAATGGGATCCCAATGTATAGGCCCTCTTTTTGGCATGAAGAAGGGATATGTTGCACCATTTATAAGGATTGCAAAAGAGACAGTATTGATATTATTCACCCTATTGATGAAAAGAGAACAAAAACCCAGATGTATAAGAATTAACCTTTATATAGAGCTAACTCACCCTATCATATGATTTGGATAAGTATAATTTCATTTCCACATCTATTGTGTTCCTTATCTTTATTGAATGTAATCCTTCTTACACAATCCCCATAACCTCATGGATTTGCTTCCCCTCCAGAAAACCAAAATGTTTAGTAGAGATGTGTTGAGACAAGATCCCTTTCATCGTTCTAGTAATAATATTGATATGATTTGTTGAGACATGATCACTTCATATGCTATCTTCATCATCTTATTCATCCAACAATATAAATTTTATCCAAATCCGACTCTCAAATCTCAAGATATGAGCTCATGAAGTTAAGTTGTCGAGTGAGCTCATCAAAAAAGAAGTTGATTGTTATTTTAATTTATGGGGAAAATGTATCCATTTTCAATACTTGAAACCTGTATCTTCATCTTCTTTGTTGAAATACCTTTCCAACAGTATAAATTTTGCGCAATTTCGTCACTCGAAGCTCAAGATATGGTCTTCAGAAGTTTGTGACTCAGAGATTGTCAATTTGATGTCTTGGACAAATGTGGGCCTTTGATTAAATTTCGTCCTTCCTTTAGTAATTCGACTTTTGTGGTGAAAATGTTATCCTGCATGCATTGGGATGCTTGAAGTCTCTATGTACATATTCATAAATGTATTATACATTTCATAAGGAACATCAAGAGAGAATATTATGGAGCTTTGTGGGTTCAACCTCCCCTTCAAAAATTAATTAAATAATAATATTTTAGATAATAAATTAGCCTCCACCTCATGCCCAATCATTGATGAGTCATCCAACGAAATATTTTCATGTGTCATTCAATATTAATGTGCCATGTGTCAAATGTCACCCTGCATGCATTGGGATGCTTGAAGTATTTATGCATATATTCACAAATGTATTATACATTTCATAGGGAACATCAAGAGAGAAGATTATGGAGCTTCGTGGGTTCGACCTCCCATTAGAAAACTAATTAAATAATAATATTTTAGATAACAAATCAACCTCCACCTGAGGCCCAGTCATTGATAGGTTAGCCAACCAAATATTGCTATTGTCATGCAATAGTAATGTGCCACATGTCTCCATTAATTAGTTGCCATGTGTCACTCCTTCATAGGTTGCTATGTGTCACAATTCCATGCTTCCATGTGGCACCATTAATAATGTGCCAAGTATATCCCTCCATGAGCTTCCATTTGTATCCAATAATTAAGTGCCATGTGTAATACCATCATAGGATGCCATGTGTCATAGGGTGAGTGGTTGGCATGTGGAACGTGGCATGTGGAAGTGAAGGGGGTCCGCTAACCCACCATAGTATGGGGAGAGTGAAGTGAGGGGGTGTAGGAGTATGAGTAGAGTATCGAGTTGGGAATTTCGCGGGTTCGTGGGGGTGAGCGATGTGAGGGGGTAGAGAATGTGAGTCCGCCAAAGAGGTTAGGGGGTGGGGTAATAAAATATTAGAAAATGAATTATGGAATGTGGTGGTTAATGTGAGTGGTTGGTAATGAGTGAGTCCGCCCCCTACGAACCTGATAAATTCAAAAAATATACTAAGTGTCAAGTGAATGGAGTGAATGTTAAGGAAATATGTGTTAAGTGAATGGAGTGAATGTTAACGAAATATGTGGAGGGATAATGAGTAGGAGTGGGTGTGAAGAGTATGGCGCCCACGAGTAATGTAATAGAATATTTTTATGGGAAATATGTGGTGGGATAATGAGTAAGGGGTGTGAAGAGTATGGTGCACGCGAGTAATGTAATAGAAGATTTTTATGGGAAATATGTGGAGGGATAATGAGTAAGGAGTGGGTGTCAAGAGTATGGCGCCCACGAGTAATGTAATAGAAGATTTTTATGGATTTTGAACCTACAATAAGAAGAAAATTATGGGTCTTCGGCCCAAAAATTAATGAAGAAAACAAGGGTGTTGGGTTCGAAAATTCAAATGTAATTTTAAGAAATTAACTTTGTTTCATATTGAAAACATGTTTTTTGGGTGGTTAAACGAAAACTTGGATATTTTAAGCATACGAACTCGGATTTTCGATCTGAAAAATGCGTGGGGAAGATGAGACTGAGTGATACACAATGAAATTGTTCTCATTCAAAAAATTTCTTATTTTAATATCATTTTTTATTATTATTCCAGGAACGGGAAAATATAGATGACCAATTTTGGTCAACAAAAATCTTTGTGAAGATGTAGAAATTTGTATGGATCTATCGAAGTCCTTTAGAAACTTGGCTTACCTTGTACCTGCTCACCAGTCTGTCTATTTATTTCTTCATCATGTGGACCCATCTGTACCTGATAAGCTTCCTATCTGATGGAATTGGAACTAGATCCCGAGTCCGGTTCTCGAGGAGATTCCCTGCAGCCTCTACATAGGGATGAGGGTTTGAAGCTTGAATAATGTAGCAATGCATGTGCATAATTGGCTCAATAGATTCAAGTGAATGAGGAGGCTCCTCAAAATGGGATGTTGTTCTCCTTTGATCTGGTGGATCTTCCACATGGTCACCTTCTCTGTATAGGGTGGAATGAGCCCACTTAGGCATTTGTTGTGGCTCCTTATATGCATGAACTAACTGTGCATATGTATGCTCTGAATCTATATATAAACTCATATATAAGGTCAAATATCCCTGTTTGTTGAGTTTTTACATGTAGTTGAAGCTTAAATTACCAAATCTATCGTGCCCAAATCTACTATCACCATCAGGATGAGTCAGTAGTAATGAGGAATCATATTTAACAATAAACTTAGACACTGTATACAACCGAGACTAGTGATTGACTTCACCAAAAATAATCTTAGAGTTGTCATGCATGTCATATATGGTCACATAATCTGTTGCGAACTCCACACTTTTACCTAATTGTGTTATTTGATAGATAGAGAGTAGATTCATGGAGAGTTTTGGAACATGAAAGACATTATCAAAGCTTCCATGTTGGAGCTCTACTCTCCCTTGTCTAGTGACCTCTACTGGAGTATCATCACCCGTGAGGATGGGAGGGCCCTTGCTAGCAGTTAAATATGAAAATACATCTTTTGTGGTTGTCATGTGATGGGATGCACCTGAATCCAAAATCCATGCATTGGGAGAAGAATTAATAGCAATCAAAGCATAAGATTTACCTCGTTTTTTTGGTGCTTTGTATTTTGACTTCTTATTGGCATCCTAATGAATGTGTGCCCTAATATTTTTCTTTTGAAGTACCTGTGCCATGAGATCAATTTGTTTCTTCATGCATGTTGATTTAGGATGAGAGCCACAATTGCAGTAACCGCATTTTGGCTTCCCTTTCTTTCCCTTTCTACCTTTAGAACCTGAGGATCCATCAGAGGAATTTCCTTCTTCCTCTTGCTCAGAATGAGCCTTTCCCTTTCCTTTTTGTTTGTCTTTCAAATAGGATTTGTTACTTCTCTCATGCACAATAAGTGCATGCGCCTTGGAATCCTTGATTAGACCCATCTAGATGAGCTTATCCTACTCATGCGTTATTGCCTCAATAAAATATGCCAATGAAGGAATGGTCCAAGTTGATCCTTGAGTAAACCTTCCAGAATAAAAAGTAGAGACAAACACAACCTATTATAGTCCAAGTTTTTCCAAAATTACAAGAACCAATTGCTTTTCTTGTTTAGACTTATCGATACCACATTCTTTTAACTAAAGGAGAAGACATTTGAATTTTGTAAAAAAATCCTGAATATTATCAAAGCTTTTTGGATCCAAAGAATTTAAGTCTACCTTGAGCACATGACCTCTCATCTAATCTTTCTTTCCAAAGAGGATAGCTAGTGTGGTCCAAATCTCATTTGGAGTCTTGCAAGCATCAACATGAAACCATAAATCATGAGATAATGATATGCAAAGATGACCATGGGCCTCATCCATGCTGTTAAAATACTTGGATTTCTCGATTGTTAATGTTGGTTCTACCTTTGTATCCATTGTCAATCGGTACAAGATTTTACCCCTAAGAAAGAGTTCCATCCTTGGCTTCCATTTGAAATAGTTTTATGGTGTGAGAAGAATAACATGCATAGTTGATTGTTGTGATGAATCCATTCCTTCTGAACTGAATCCTCCTTTTGAACCTACAAAAAATACCTATGCACCTTACTTCTAGCAACCTATAGGCTCCGATACCATGTGAAGTTTGGGTGAAAACCCTGAAATCAATCACAAAGAACCTAGCTAAAGCAAATCACACAAAGCTTGCAAGACAAAATAGATAGAGAGAGAGACAAATATGAGAGAACGAATGGATGAATTATATTGATCACACTAACTGAAGATATTGAATGAGTAACACACACACACACATATAGTCCAAGAGAAGCAATGTGTTAATATTAGGAGTACATGTGCCATAATAGTGATCTAAAGGAGATATGGACACTAACTCACTATAACAAGAGTCAACTAATAGTTAGTCTCAGTTAACTGTCAAAGAAATCACCAGTTAGTTGAGTTCACATATGTGGAAGAGAGAGAAAGGCATGCATGCATGAGATATGTGACCTCCTTATATTAAGCATGAAAGAAGCAATTGTTGCTTGAGATAAAAACAACTATTGCATGAGAAAAAAGCAACTACTACATGCATGGGTTACCTCCACTAGTTTCACTGAACTCTCCATAGTTTAACTGAACTCTCCACTAGTTTAACTGAACTCTCCATAGTTTAACTGAACTCTCCACTAGTCTAACTGAACTCCTAATTGAAGTCCAACTGAAGAGAAAATGCACCCTAATTGTTAGGAAATCTCCTAAAAAATAGGAGACCCTCATAGTGACTAGCAAACTTAGATAAAATAATTATTAGGTGAGTGTGTAATATCTCCAATAGTTCCACATCCCTTGTATCTAGAACTACCCCGCAAGACCTAAAATACAAAATTTCAGAGTTCTTTCTATTATGAGGGGGAGGGGAAATTTTTAACTTTCCCGATTCACCCAAGGTCTCTTTTATGATCTTTTTAGTTTTCAAAATTTGTGACACACATAGACCTATGTCCATCAGGTCTTTTTCTTCCATCAAAGAGGTTCCCTTTGGAATATAAAAAAATTTCAAACTGTCCTCAATGGGTACATAACCCTACGATAGTTTTCACCACCCTTAGAGCCTTCATTCTAGCACCTTACTACTCCTTTTGCACCCATAACTTCCTTCTATTTGGTAATGGACACTCAAGTGCTAGATGGCCATAAACATGACATCTTCCACACTTGAATGGAATGGCTTTGTAATAGATAGGTTGATATAATATCTCAAGTCCTTTTTTAATTATGATAGAGTCTTCCAAACCCCTTGTCAAATCCATTTCTACTAGGATTTGAGCCATCCCCATATACCCATATTCACAATAGGATTTATCCACCTCATAAAATATTCATAAAGCATTTACAATTTCCATAGAAACCTCATTCGACCAAAGAATCAGGGGGAGCCCTGGATGCCTTACCTAGATCAAGAAATGCTCCATGCGGGTTGATCGAGCATTAAAATCAAAGTGCCATTTTTTTAGAAACAGGGGTTGAGATCCCCACTTCCACCTATTCTAGAGAATTTTGTTAGCCTCAACCATGAACCTAAATATCCATACCGTCCACCCTTTTACTAGAAACAAACTTTGAGGAGTGTATGCTATCATTGTTTCAATGTTTTCCTTTATCCAAGCCTTTACAATATCACCTCCCATTCTTCTAACCAAGAAGTGACCAACTAGTGCCAAGTCCTCCATTTCCAAAATCTCATGTAATTGTATGTTTTCACCTAGATGAAGGTTTACTATTTCGTGCTTCTTCTTAATACACTTGCGATGATTCTTTGACTTCTCAACCCCTGGAGGTCCCAAACTTTTTGACTTATGAAACCTTAAAACATTTGATTCATAGGACATCATCCCATTCATTAGGTCATAGTATAGCATAGCTCCAATGAAACCTTGCCCAAAAAAACAACCATTATTTACATCCTTTCCATGAAAAGAGGAGTTGGATGTTCCTAGTGCCAATGATAACTTTCCATATGGTCCCATGCATATAACATAAGTCCAATGATCAATAGATCTATCAAGGAGTACTTCGCTTTTAAAACCCCTTCCTCACATTGACTCCCAATCAATTGTATTATGTCCTCGGTTGACGACTCGTCACATGGTATATATCATTGTCATTTGTTTGGTTGTCGAAATGTGATTTCACCAACTCATTAAGGATCTCTATTGTCTCCTCCAACGGGTTTTCTCTCACTTGGATTATTCATGAAGGGGATGACACATACTCATGAGGATTCATCACCGGATTCAACTAGATCTGTTGGCCTAAGAAAAATCCACCACTTCGTCCTCCATTTTCCACAAAAATTACCAAACTCTCCTCACCGTAGCTTCAAATCCCACCAACACCATCAAAGTATAATATATCATGTCAGTATGTCACTTCTAGTTAGAATAAACAACATTTAATAACAATTACATTAATTTAGGAATGAAAGTTACTCGATCTCTAAGATCGTGGACACTATCAAAACACAAATATGGGAGACAATGCAGAGTGAGAACTTTACGTGTCAAAAAAACACGACGTCTTCTTGACCATTTGATGGTACTGAGCTAAGAACCTGTCTTCCTCTAGCCCCATCAATTATGTAAGATGACTCCGACCCTTCTTCTTACATTTTAGTAGCTTGGGCCATGAGCAGACTCTCCCCAAGACCTTTGAATCCTTCTCTGGTTACAATTGAAAGAATGGAGCCTTAACTTACCTACCCCTCATGCCCCACATATTCTCAGTGATGTCAAGACCCGATCCCCGCCTCAGATAAGCTTCTTGAAATTGAATTTCGATGGTGCACCCAAAGGAAACCCCAAAAAGGTCGGTGTGGTGGGGAGTGTTCAGAGATAGCGGGGGGAATATCATCCGCCTGTATGTAGCTAACATTGGCAGCACCACAAACAATGAAATTGAGTTTAGAGATTCGGAACAGGGTTTGGATATTATGATTATAGAAGGCCTAACAAGTGTCATAGTCGAGGGAGACTCGACTCTGGTGATCAACACTACAAAAAGACTTAAGTGTGGAACCAACATTGGCAAGGTGATAAGACATTGGTGTCTGGAAAAAACTCTACAAATAATTTTGAAGCACTTACAAACCATTGTCACGATAGAATATAGATGGATAAGAAGATCGACAAACACACTAGCTAACATATTAACAAACAAGGGAGCGATTTGGGGGGACAGTATGTTGGACGAGGCGTGGATCAGAATTCTTAGGGCCAACTCAGATGAGACTATGAACAATTGGTGAATCTATATCATAGTGGCAACATCAGGAACGACAGTCACATCTGGGCTTACATGGGGAAGTTGGACCCGACGTGGGACCCAGGCAGAGTATGAGTATCCTAACACTTGGTCCTCAAATCTTATGATGAGATTAAACTGGATCGAGAAGGAAAGGAAGGTGGATGTACAAACCAATATCAAGGATATAGAGGACACATCAGAGATAGCCCAAGCAGTATTAATGGCAATCATGAGAAGAGAAGGACAATAGCGATGGAGGATAACACTGCGTGGATCTCGACCCCTAGGACAAGGTACAAATCTAGAAAGATAGAATGTAGATATGGTAGGAAAGGTTACGATGAACTGAGAGCTAAACGGAGCATAATGGCAAGAAATGCCTCACTGAAGCATCATTGCGATTGTATTCTCCACCTCATGGAACGATTATTAGGAGGTACGGGTACCCGGGGGAGAAATCATTATAACCAGATTAACCACAGGCAGGTCCACAACTTGTTGTGATTAGCCTCCCACAACAGTAACAGTTCCAAGATCAGCTTGGCTCAAGGGAAGGGCAGAGAGTGGACCGAGAAGAGAGTTAGTAGTAAAATACCAGGCAAGAACAAGGTCACAACGCGCTTGAAACACACCATGAGGAAAGGTAAACCCCTCGAAGAGGGAAAGCCAAAAATCTCAAGGAAACTTAGGAGGATTGAGAATCCTACAAGGGAAGCAATGAGACTGTACCAAACCTTAGTCCCTCAAAAAGGGAAAGAAGCGGTGGAAAGCTGGGAGGAGGAGATAAAAGTGGAGCAAGGCGACAAGGAGATGGACAAAATAGGTTAGGAAGTAGACTGGATTAGAGACATGGGGGCCACCCACACCAGGGAGACACCCTACCACAGAATGTTGGAGATGGCGTAGGTCACTAAGATGCTAATAGGCAAGGTGAAGGCTGACAGAGATGAGACCTACATGGAGGAACAACTGGAGATGAAGTCCTTGCTGGAATATATCCAACGTCGAGTGAGTGGGTTGGAGACCATGTTCAAACTGTTGGTGGACATAAAGAAAAACTAACAGAGTAAACATGAGAGGCTAGCTGCCCAGTTCCACTTGTTCTTGAGGCTTGTCCATCATTTGGACATAACACCAACAGATGGTCGTGGAGCGCCAACCAAGATTCGCAATACCAGGACTACCTCCCCCAAAGAGGACAACCAAGATCTGGCACACATAGTGATGGAACATCCTCAAGTTCTCTAGCTATGCAGTCTTACCAGTTTATTTTATATTTCCCAAGTATAAGCAACTAAGCCAGGAGTTAGTAGGAAGGATGTCAATCTATAGTTGGTTTTGTTTGTCTTGTTTTGTACTAAGTGTTAGTCCCTTTTGAAACAACAGTAAATCTTTGATTGGATAGGGCTGGTCTGGTTTCTCTTTTGGCAGACCAGTACCCCAACCTTATAGATTTTAGTCCAGGAAAAGACAATATGGTGTTTAGTTGTTCTGGTTTCCTCTTGGCAGAACAACAACACCCCTTTTTTGTACATTATTTACAGAAGTAGCATAGTTTCCTTTACTGATTTACAAAAAAAAAACAATTACATTAAAATAAGGATTCATTAATATTTCTTACATTAGAAGTTGAATATATGTCTAATGCAATGCGATATTAATATTGGTACTAAAAATTAGGTTTATTATATCCAAAAAGTTAAAGCAATATTATAAATTAGGTTGTTAAAAGATCATAATATATTTTAAACAAGGGTTGCATGGCAACACAGTCTGTGCCAAGTTGGTTGGGAAATACATGTTGAACAATGAAACTTAATATAACTAAATGCACAAATAATAAATATTTTTTGTCAAAAGATAATAATTGAGGGTTGTTTGTTATTCAAAATGTATAATGAACCGTACGCTGAATGGAACTATAATATTCATAAATATAATAAATATAATAAATATAATAATAAATAATATATTAGATAATAAATATAATATACATATAATAATGCACAATAAGAAATACATAGTACAACTTTTAATATTTAGATGTGGTGATTGGTGAAATTCATTGATTATGTAATTAATTCTACATATTGAAAGACGTGAAGGAAGCAATAACACTTCAATTCTATCAACCAATTAGAAATGAGAAACACAAAAAAATTTATTATATCCAAAAATATATATTTGTTTTCCTACGTTAAACATTATATTGCATACAGGAGTTGACAATACTGAAATGCAGCAGAGGTGATAGTAATGCAGAGATGATATTTGTCTTGTGAGGAAATTCGGAAGAGGGGTTCCCATGGCGGTTTCTTCTCGAGGTAGCTCTACACTGAATCCCAACGCACCGCTGTTTATCCCCTTGGCTTACCAGCAGGTCGAAGTTTTTTCCCCAGAATGGTGGAATCTTGTCCAGTCTTCGCCGTGGTTTCGCGACTACTGGCTCCGGGAAAGTTACGAGACGTTTGAGGACGCTGAGTCCTTTGCGGATCTGTTCCCGGAAACCCTTGAAGACACCGACAAGGACGAGGAGTTCTCGGAGCTTGAGTCGCAGCTTGAGGAAGCCCTTTTGCAGTGTTCTACGGCAGTTGAAGGGGGCATCTGCGCAGAAACGGACGTGACACAGCACTCTACAGACGCGAATGAGAGAGGGAAGGAAGTTGTGCTGCTGATATCTCTGAACGGAAAGCCCTGCAAGCCGAAATTTGAAGCGAAGCACCTTGAGAAGCCTCCTCATATTGTTAATGTCAAAACCAGCCCCCGCTGGATCCATCATCCAAGGGCCAAGGCGAACCAGCGAGCACTAAACCCTAGCCACCGCCGCAAGACCAGCTTCGAGATCACGACAAACTTCCCCCTTTTTATAAAGACCATTGCCGGATCTTCTCTTTGCTTGCAGGTTCAAGACTCAGACTCTGTTTTTGAGCTTAAAAATCAAATCCACCAAGCTACAGGGACTCCGCATGGACTCCAACGACTAATCTTCGAAGGCCGGCAGCTTGCAGACGGCTCTCTGCTACAGGACTACATAAATCTAAAAGATGCAACCATTTCTCTCACCTCTCGGTTGCGTGGAGGAGCGCCCTCGGTCACTCACCCAAGCTCTTACAAGCAGGCCGTGAAATCAGGGACCTCCACTCCTACGGGGCTCAAGGCCGAAACTTCAAAAGCAAAGGAGCCCTTGGGAGGTGCTTTCATTGTGGAGCAGTGCGCAGAACCCCCAACAGCAGAAGTTGAAGACCCCCATGTCTATGGCTTTGCCTATATCTACCAGGCCAAAGCCCTCATTTGCCGCTTCAACGGACTTTGACTT
>JASDQU011025919.1:28230-45092 GCA_032191745.1 Picea mariana
AACGACTTCAAACACTTATATTTTGTTCACAAGTTTCCATTTCCAGAGCATTCGAAGAAGGAAAGTGATCGTCTCAAGACTGCATTGTTTCTTAGACCATCAAAACTACGTTAAATAGGCAACAAAGGTATGTGTTAAATTTTGTCAATTCAATGGTCATAATTTGTTATATATATGCATTTGATCTTTTACATAGTATCTAACTATGTTCTAGCTACAAAGAAAATTCCTCCAAGAAAGCCAACGACCAGACGCTTGTTTAGGGAACCTAAGCTAAAAGAGGCGGAAATTGGTGAGGGTTCTTGTCTTGGTACTGCAAGGCAGTTGTAATACGTTCCCAAGGCAAAGTTGGTCATCAAAACCTCAATGAAGAAATATTTCATTCGACTCCCAGTCTTTGGAGAAATGGAAGAAACCACTGGATCCAAAACAATTCTCCCACAGTGGGGAGATCTGTTCAACAGAATCAACTGGGAGGATTACCCAGAGTATATCCTGCACAATGACCCAGATGTTAGGCTGCTCGATGATCAAGTTTTCTCAAACATTCAGCGGTCTTTCTTGCACATGGTATCCTGTCGAACTCCAGTCTTCCCATGCATTGAGGTTTTGAGTTGGCTAATTTATCATAAAGATGCTCACAAGTGCTTCATCAACGATGAGAAAGGGGGGTGTGTCGGATTTTTTCTCCCGATAGAAGTTCAGAAGTACTACAAGCTCAGGGACCCATAGGAGTGGTTGAACACAGATTTCATGGTGAAGTTCTATGAATTCCACGACACCAATCGATTGATGGCCTCATAGTGGAAGGAGGACAAAAAATTCACAAACTAGAGAAATGGCTGGTATGGGACAGTTAACTTAAAAGAGCCGCACATCTAGGGTTATTCTCCTGGTACTGCGATGTAGCTGGAATACGTTCCTAGGGTGGAACCAGTCATCAAAACCTCAATGAAGAAATATTTCATTCAACCCTCGGTCTTCAGAGATACATAAGAAAACACTGGATCCAAAATAATTATCCCACAGTGGGGATATTTGTTCAAAAGAATCAACCTAGAGGATTACCCGGAGCATATCTCGTACAACGACCCAGATGTTAGGGTGCTTGATGATCAAGTTTTCTCAAACATTTGGCAGTCATGCTTGCCCATGGTAGCTTGTCGACCTCCAATTTTCCCATGCATTGAGGTTTTGAGTTGGCTAATTGATCATATAGATTCTCAGAAGTGCCTCATCAATGATGAGAATGAAGGGTGTGTCGGAGTTTTTCTCTCGACAGAAGTTTAGAAGTACTAAAAGCTCAGGGACCTAGAGGAGTGGCTAAACACAGACTTCGTGGTGAAGTTCTATGAATTCCATGACACCGGCTGGTTGATGGCCTCATAGTGGAAGGAGGACAAGAAATTCACAAACCAAATAAATGGTTGGTATGGGACCATTAACATGAGAGAGTCATACATCTACTTGATGGCTCTCATCAGCAAACTTTATGGAGAAAAGGACTGCTCCAAATTATCATAAGCATGGATGCCCCTAGCATACACTGTGGTGATCTCCGGAAGTAGCTTCAGTTGGGGAGAAATAATCTCCAAGAAATTGAGCATTTGTGTACAATAGGCTCAGGCACTGAAAGAAGGAGAAGCACCCACTTTTAACATAGCCTCGTATCTTCTTGATGTAATTTGCGCGAGGAATGTAGTCGTCGGGATGAATTTAAACTGACACATTACGAAACTACCTGTTCATGTCTAATTCAACATATTATGGGAGAACAGGTACAAAAAATCCTATGCCCTTATTTACAATGAATTCATTGCTCGAGTCTATTTCATCTTATTTAAAAAGGAATGCCCAAGGTTGTCTGTAGCAGCCAAGAAAATGATATCGAAGGCAGGCCACTAGTATCTAGATGAACACACAACTTATATCAGGGTAATTGGGGCCACCAAAGAACCGCATTTACTCCATGCTCACGTCCCAGGCCGGTTCATTGTAGGATAAATATGCTATTAGACTATCCTGCAGGGCTATAACGCCACACTAGTTAAGGACAAGAAACAGGTTTTCATACTCTACGGATTCCATGTGGGGTTTTATCTAGTGAAGGACACTGCTCAAGACAAACAAGAAGGGTCAAGTCAGCTTCAGTTTAGGTTCCTGACAAGCCGGTTTCACAAGCACAATTCTAAGGGCCTAGTTCTCCAACATGCTTCACAAGTGTCATCATGTTTGCCATACGCACATGACAAGTTTGAGGATGATATTTTTACATAATGTGCTCAGGACTGGGAGGAGCTAGTACAGAGGAAATCCAACCCAAGCATGACCAATTTCAAGGCTATGAGAATGGATGAACAAGTAGAGACAATAGAGCAGTCGACTTAAGAGGCTCTCAAAGTTAGAGAAGAAATCAGATCAACAGAGATCATAGAGGCATAAAGGACATGATTTCTTTTACTAGAAGGAGCTCAGAGAGTCATTGACTAGTTATAAAACCACCCTGAAATCGTAGAAATGATGAGAATCCCCTCAGACAAACCAAACACAATCACAAGAGAGCCAAGTGGATTAGAGGCAATACTATTGGAAGAAATCACATGCCTAAAAAATCTTGGAGTTCCATCACGACAAATTGGATCACCGGGGACCATTACAACCCAACCTTAGGTTTCAAGGATGCTAGGTGAAACAGGTGTAACAAACACCCTACTTGAACTGTTTAACAAATATGATGATGAGGAGAGTCTTGAGGTCTCCCTGGTAACTCTTGTACAAATTACAGAGGAGAAGGAACCTGAGAAAGCATCTTCCCCTTGTCCTGATGTTCTAGTCCATGACCTTCCGCAAAGCGACCATGAGATTGAAAGTGTCTTAGACACTGAATTACTAGACCTTCTGGGGACCCCAAAAGCCAGCTCGATGGATGACCTTGGATCGGGTGGTCAAGAAAAGGAGGTTCAACAACAAGATATCGGTGCCTCGGTCATCGATTACCAAGTAAGTACTAAACCTATCTATGGCTCTTCAAGTTTGGTCGATGCCTCAACAGTCGATGAACAACAAATGAAGGTCGAGCCATCAAAACATATGAAACAAGTCCAGGAAACAACCCTAGAGCAAATACACACAGCCATAATCCAGGGAAACACTCTAACATGGGGAGAACAACAAATCCCTGAGCCGGTTGATGAGGTCGCAGGCATACAAGAGATCCCCAGGAAGAGAAAATATATCATGAAGAGGAACACCAAGAAGAGAAGGCTCACACTAGATAGCTCGATTCTCATCACCACAAAGGAGAAGTTGCTCAACACAGAACACACCAAGACATCTAAGCTTATCAATGCAGGGATGGCTATCACAGATGCCACGTTGGATCGAGCAAGGAGAGATGAAAAGGAACTGGTTGTTGCACTTAAGGAGTTGTATCATCTCTGCCATTTGGAAAAATACTATCAAGACTCCACACATGCCACAATGTTTTTGAGGAGTAAATTCCAGGATTCTTATGAAAAATTCACAAATGAATGACACCTTTTCACTGCAGGTATAGCCGATTTCCAAGAAGATACCCTTATGTCACTAGCAACCTGCAAAGACATGGAAAGGTGGTATGAAAAGGCATATCAAGAGATAGAAATGTTTGATTACATTAGTGCAGTAAAAAAGGGACGAGACGTCAAAGAGCACCAACTGGTCACTACTCTAAGCCGAATGATTTTGAATCTGACGAAGAAGGGTTTAACTCGGATCACTCAATTTTGGAAGAAATGGAGGATAATAACGATAATAATGAAGAAAGGGGCAATCCACCTAAAATAAATCAACCTTGGTTGGTCAAATATGCTCTGGCAATCCCAGGATGGGTACATAACCTCCCTCGACATCTAGAGAAATTACTTCCAAAGTTTGACCCGGAAACCTCCAGATTGCCTGAATACCATATTAAAAAGTTCATACTAGTGATAAGACTAATGAACGTACAACATGAAGACGTAGTATGTCAAATTTTTCCTTATACTTTTGAGAATTCATCCTCGACTTGGTATTTTAACTTTCCCGTAAGGTCCATAACTAGTTGGACGAAGTTTCAAAAACATTTCTTAGACAAATTTGTAAAAGAAACCACCACAGGGGCTTTGATGGTTGAACTCTTCTCCGCCACCATGAGTTCAAAAGAGAAGGTTAAATACTTCAATCAATGTTTTACCACTATCCTAAATAAATTTCAACCCTAAGCTAAACCTACTGAGGAGTTGCAAATTAAAATATATGTTAATGCTCTCCCTGCTTCTATTTCCATGTTTGTGAAAAGGGATGCCAAACATACCCTGGCTGAAAATTTTGAGGAAGACAAAATGATTGAATTCCAAATGAAGTGATTTAAAGAGGGTCAGGTCTCATTGGTTAAGAAATAAGTTCAACCTCCACCTAGGAGAGGACTTTTGTTGACTAGACCCCTGGGAAAACAAGCAGAACAAGGTCCATAAAAGGGAAGTGGGGACATAGAATACCTACAACGGATGATAAAGAATCTATCCGTTGAAATCGTAGACATGAAAATAAGTGTCGGGGAAGGTAACCAAGTTCAAAGGCCCTATAAACCCTTTTTCAAGAGAAACCCACCTTTCAAAGTGATTGAACCTCCCCCAACCAACTTAAACATTGATTTGGGTATCGTAGCCTATGACTCTTTATATACATATCATCAAGAGAAAAATTCAGAAAGAGATTGTCCCCAATGGGTGGATGCTATGAATTTAATGGTCAATCAGTTCCTAGATGAAGTTTCCCTTACCGAGCAATCAACCGGCTCAGTGGTAAATATCATCAATTAGGAGAAAGTTGAGCCACCACAAGAAATGACCATGTTGTTATGGGATCCTGACTTGCTAATTCCTCCCAACGATGTATTTGAGGTTCAAGAGCCACCCACTGAGCTTTTGGATGTGAAAATGTAAACTAAAGGTCAACCGTTCTCAAATGACCTTACTGTTTTCCAATATTCGAGAGGAAAACAAACAACTGATCACCCGAAAGCACCTTTTTTCTCCCAATGAAATCCTATAAAACTCCATACACGAGAGTCACCCAAGATCTACTACAACATAGTAGAAGACTTAAAAAGGTTGAAGGATAATGTGTGGGTCATGGACATGTGTAGAATTCCCCAACAAAAGGACTTTCTGTTACAAGTCTTGAAGTCAGTAGAAGCCCTATAACAAGCATTGACCCAGGGGAGGTTCCCTATCTCATAGACCTAAAAAATAAACCAAATGTGAACACTTTCTCTATAGTTGAAAAAGGAAATCCTTTTGTCCCACCTTTCCTTTTAACATTTTAAGTCTTCAATATGAACCTCCATAATTGTTTAGTTGACTGAGGGGCATCCTCCAATGTCATGCCATTATCTATTTGCAAGAAATTAAATGCAGTTTCACTCAAAAGTGATAAACGTGTTATACAATTAGACATAACTCAGGTAAAAGTTATTGGGGAACTTAAGGATGTCATGATCAGAATGGCTACACACCCAAAATTTGTTCAAGTAATTGACATCATTGTAGTAGATATACCAGAAGCTTATGGAATGCCACTTAGTCGAGACTGGTCCAAGAAATTGAATGGTTACTTTAGCACGGACTGGGCTCACCTATGGTTTCCATTAAAGGGACATTCCAACATGATTAGGATCAATAGGGAAATGTATCTCAAGCATACTGTCACTGATTTAGAAGCCTTCAATGAGCCCTCGTCGACACATTTCCCTATGCTAGGAAACTACTCCCGCAATTCTAATTTCGGTGATTTATCCCCTCTCTCATTTGATGTACCTCTCACTCAAAACCTTGAAATGGATTTTAACGGGGCTCATCTGATGAATCTAGTGGTAATGGTGGAAGAAAACCTCTTCTGTTAAGAACCTCTATTGGAAATCACAGACAAAGTAGGTGGAGGCGAGGAGGTAGCTAGGCATGAAGAAGATGATGATTTTTTATCACAATTTTGGACCATGTACTTTGATGGGTCTAAATCACAAGAAGGGTTGGCAGTAGAATGTAACCTCATTGACCCACAAGGGAATCAAAATTTCCTGTCCTGCAGACTAGAATTTGAATGCACTAATAATACTACCAAGTATGAAGCTTTGGTTCAAGGACTAAAGAAAGCCATAGACTTAAACGTTAAAGGACTAAAAGTTTTTGGGGACTTTGAAATTATCATTAGACAAATAAAGAATACTATACATTGCAACTGACCCCACCTGAGGAATTATCAACAGGAAGTGCATAGGCTAATAGAACATTTTGAGGCCTTTAATATTAAAGTGATTCCTAGGACAAAGAATACTCTTGTTGATTCCTTGTCCACTGCAGCCTCGAGGTTATCCCATTTATAAGACTATGAAGCCTCCAGGTTCACTGTGGAACTACTCTATAAACCATAAGTACCCAACAATATTTCTAATTGGAAGGTCTTTGAAGGAGATGAACAGATTATAGATTTTCTAACCAATCAGGAAAATTTTAAAGACCTGGCTATTGACGCTGAAGTATTCCAAGAGAAACTAGCAGAAACCGATTTCCATGAACAAAGAGGTCAAACATATCACTCTAGTAACAAACCAAGGTTTCACGTGATACCAAAAGGGATAGCCAATTTGGAGAACCTTTTCAACCTGAGGGAAAGATTTAAAGGGTCAACACACACAAAGATAGGGATTTCATGCTCCATATATGAGATGATAAATCTAGGAACCCTAGAAAACCCCAAGAATATAAATCTAGGAAATACAATGTCCAGGGAAGAAAGGAAAGAGTATCTTAAACTTTTTAGGGAATATCAAGATGTTTTTGCATGGTCTTATCGAGAATTGAAAAATTATGACACTCGCGTTATTCAACACACAATCCCATTAAAATCTGGAGTAAAACCCTTTCAACAGAAGCTCATGAAGTACCATCCCTCTCTGGAATCCCTCATGTATCAATAGTTAAATAAATTATTAGATTCTAAGATTATATTTCAGGTTAGACACTCTGCCTGGGTAGAAAATTTGGTTTCTGTCGGGAAAAAGTCTAGGGAAATGTGCTTGTGTGTAGACTTCAGAAATCTTAACAGAGCATCAAAAAAGGATAACTACCCTGTCCCACCGATGGCACAAATCTTGCAGATTATGTTTGGTGATGATATTTTCTCCCTTCTAGATGGTTTTTTAGGTTACAACCAGGTTCCAGTTTTAGAAGAAGACCGATTGAAAACTTCCTTCCGAATGAAGTGGGGAACTTTTGCTTATAAACGAATTCCCTTTGGGTTGATTAATGTAGGAGAAACCTTAACCCAGATTTGTAGTAGTATACTTGGACGATGTGATTGTCTATTCAAAGAACAAAAAAGACCACATCCAACATATAACCCATATTTTCGAGAGGTGTAGGAAATATGGAATATCTTTAAACCCTAAGAAAACTATCTTTGGTGTCGAGGAAGGGAAATTAATAGGGCATATAATATCTAAAGAAGGAATTTGCATAGATCCAGAATGAATAAAGGCCATAGATCAACTTCCCTTACCCCACAACAAAAAGGCGATGCAATCCTTCTTTGGGAAAATTAATTTTGTGAGGAAGTTCATGCTCAATTTCACTGAAATGATCAAACCCTTACAAAAAATGATTTGCAAGGATGTTGATTTTAAGTGTGAAGATGAATGAAAATCTTCTTTCAAAAATATCAATACTATCATATCTCAAGCTCTTGTGCTGCGAAGTCTCGACTTTAGTAAATATTTTTCCTCTATACTTTCGCTTGCGACCAATCCTTAGCTGCAATTTTAACCCAGAAGGATGATGATAACAATGAGGCACCGATATCATTCATGAGAAATAATATCCAAGGGGACAAATTGAATTACCATGCTATAGACAAACATGATTATGTGGTGTACAAAGCAGTAAAACATTTAAGATCTTATATCCTAAAAAATACACCAAAGTCATCATGCCTCACCCCACAATCTGATCCCTATTCACTCAACAGGAGATTGGGGAGAGAAGAGGAAATTGGATGGAAGTTGTCCAAGAATTTGATCTAGATATAAAACCTGCCAAACTGGTTAAGGGACAAGGACTGTGTAAACTGGTCGCAGAAGCTCAAGATCAAATAAATGAAGACTCCGGGTGGGAGAATGAATTAGCATTATGGTGTAGTGAAGATTTATACATTCCCCTAGGGAAAGAGTCTTGGTATGGAAAACTAATTTACCTCCTGCATCATGGGACTTTCCCAAAAAACCTAAACCCTAAGAAAAGGAGAGCTCTCAGAAGGAAATCAACACAATATCACCTTATAAATTTAGTACTTTTCCGCGTAAATTATTATGGGGTAGTCTTGAGATGTATTGAACGTGACAATGCATATAAGGTTCTGAGGGATCTCCATTATGATTTGGCAAGTGGACACTTTGTAGGGAATACCATTGCTCAAAAAATAATGAGAGCCTGCTATTACTAGCCTACTCTATTTAGAGACGCTCATACATATGATAGAAATTGTAAAACTTGTCAAATAAGTGTAGGGAGGGAAAATAGAGTAGTTGTCCCACTCCAACTAGTCACCATATACAGACCATTCGAGCAATGGGGGTTAGATTTCATAGGGGATATTAATTCGATTTATTAAAAAAAACATAGATACATACTGAATTCTACGGACTATTTTACGAAATGGGTAGAGGCCATCCCTCTGACTGACGTGAATGAAAAGGTGGTAATCCAATTCATAGAACAACAACTGATCACAAGGTTTGGTATGCCTTTCGTTCTTTTTTTTACAATGTCACTTACCTTTCTTCCACTCTATTAACAAAGTTTTCTCTAGAGAAAGGAATCATAATCAGATACTCTATAAACTACTATCCACGGGGGAATGGAGTGGTAGATTCAACCAGTAATAACATAGTGAGTATCTTGAAGAAAACAGTTGCAGACAATCAGAGGAATTGGCATAGCTCACTTCATAATGCCTTATGGTCCAACATAGTAACATCCAAGGAATCTATAGGGAACTCCCCCTACTTTCTGGTATACAAACAAGAAGTTATTCTCCCAAATGGGCTATATCTTCCATCTCTTCAAATTGCTCAGGGATCTAGAGGACAACCCTCATCGGTTATTCAATAGAGAATGGATATCCTCCTCATGATGGAAGAAGAAAGGGAGAAATAAAAATCAAATTTCTTCGCTCATCAATGGATAGTTAAAAGATGGTTTGACAAGCATAAGGCCAAAGAGAAGAATTTTTAAGTAGGAGACTTAGTATTGAAATGGGATAGAGCAAATGAACCTAAGGGAAAACATTTGAAGTTTCAGAATCTATGGCTTGGGCCTTTCTAGGTATCTAAGAAACTTGGGGCATGCACGTATCGGTTGCAAAATCTGAGCGGGGAACCCAACGCCCTCCTGCTGAACGACCCAGCCCTAAAACAATATTTCTATTAAAAAAAATGTGTGTGTATTTTTCCATGTTGACTTATGATTAGGATAAATGTGTAGGCATGAGGTAGACTAACTATAGAGTCATCTTTATCCTGTTTTTTGTTTTGTTTGGTATTTTCTTGTAATAAATTTGTGTTACACAAGGAATTGGTTGAACTTAATCAAGATGGTGCAGCAAAATCTGCTCCTGATTCAGGCTTACATGCAACACATGAAACACTAGGAAATTATAATTTTTTCTTCAAAGAGCTTTGAATCTGATCTTTGCAAACAAACGGCCTTGGCAAGTGATGAAGTGTCCTCTTGGTGATCTGGTAAAACCTAAAGGAAAATATGGAAAGTTGGAAAGGACCACATGTACCTTTGGACAGAGCCAGGAATAATTTCACCCTAACCATCTCATCTTGCAGATAACAGACGTCCTCCTCTCCCACTCGCTTAGGGAATCTCTTCCAAAATAAATCAATTATATCAAATGAGTGCAAAGTAGGAGAGGGTATGAAGATAACTCTGTCGGGGCTATGGATTCTCACTGGTAGTGGAGCAAGGGGTGACTCCATTTTGGCTATGGACACTTGCTAGCAGCGGAGCAACACCGTAGCGAGTGAATGATGATAACTAAAATGGCCTGGTGCCAGTGAATGCTTTTCCTGGCTCTTGTCAAAAGGGGGCATGGGTCACGGTCAAGAGGAATGAAGGTNAACCAGGGAGATTGTAAATGCATGGATAGGAAAGACTTTGATAAATCAAAGCTAGTTAGTTTCTCAACCAGGTTCTGCATCATCTAATCCCAAGGGAAGGAACAAAGATTCTTCTTTCTCTGAAAGAATCACCATTTGTTGAGCACTCAACACACCCTAAAAGATTTTATGAAATTCTGTCACTTTTGGGTACCACTTGTTTCCTTTTGTTACTGTCTGAATTGATTTCAATATGGAGAGATGGTTTTTTTTTTTTCATGACTCTTATCGATCAAATCGGATTTGTTTGAACTTGTTAAATGAAACTTTGTGTATAAAAAGAAATTGGTATTCTAACTAAGAATCTACAACTAACATTGTGATAAGCACCCTTATATTCGGCGTCGGAAAAATCCAAGTAGATAAAATGGCCACACAGTAATAATAATCATTGATCGTCGATGCACCATTGGCGTCAGTAAAAGGAAAAGTAAGTTTGCATCAGTAATTCACCACACAGATTCAAAAGATAGTCGATTCCCATCAGCATTAGGGGAATACGAGAGGATTAAACATTGACATGAGCCATGATAAACCCCCTGATAGCCGATGATGGGTGCACTTGTTCGAGTTTGGTGAAATCTCAAAGGGTTAAAACATTGATTTTTTCCGCAGTAAACTTTTCTGCGTCAATGGAGTGGGATCTGTTTTTAGAACGATTAGCTAAGGAAAGGTCCCCTATTCCGAATAACACAATTAGATGAAGATGTCGGTTTCAAGTGCCATGTGTCTTTGTTGCATATGGATCTCATACAATCTAGTTTCATCCTGAGTCATCTTAAGGTTCCCTGTGTCCTAGTCATACCTTTGAGTCAGCTTCATCACGTCAGCTCTGTACGGAAAGATGGATAGTCGTTGGAGCTCTTGCCAGGAGATATTAACGAACAATGTTTAAAGAGAAGCCCCGACTCCTGATCCACAGACTATATTAGTGAAATGATGGGATGTTTTCAGCACAAGATACAATCGGATTCCATCATTTAATAGTCCAGTTAATATTTCACCCTGCATACATTGCACCTCATGCACCGATTGAACAACGGGAATTTTAAATCATCAATGGGCCACGTTATAGCCCACGCCTACGTCGTCAAACTATGATAGGATTTAATTTTAAACTTAATGATGATCTAGTGACACATTTTATAGAATCACACACATATCCTGAATTGAATGGCTGATGCAACAAGGTAAGTTCATCTCTATTTAAATCATGGAAACAGCTTCGAACACTTCTATTATGCACACAAGTTTCCATTTTCAGAGCATTCAAAGAATCAAAGCGAGCGTCTCAAGACTGCGTTGTTTCTCAGACCATCAAAACTAGGTTAAACAAGCAACATAGGTATGTGTTAAATTTTGTCAATTCAACAATCGTAATTTGTTATATATATGCATTTTATCTTTTATGCAATATCTAACTAAGTTCTAGTTGCAGATAAAATGCCTCCAAGAAATCCAACGACCAGATGCTCACCGAGGGAACCTAAGCTAAAAGAGGTGGAAATTGGTGAGGGTTCTTCTCCTGGTACTGTGAGGCAGTTGTAATACATTCCCAGGGCAAAGCCGGTCATCAAAACCTCAACGAAGAAATCTTTCATTCAACCCCCGGTATTCAGAGATATGGAAGAAACCACTACATCCAAAACAATTCTCTCACAGTGGGGAGTTCTGTTCAACAGAATCAACCAGGAGGATTACCCAGAGTATATCCTACACAACAACCCAGATGTTAGGGCACTCGACGATCAAGTTTTCCCAAACATTTGGCGGTCTTGCTTGCACATGGTATCCTATCAAACTCTAGTTTTCCCATGCATTGAGGTTTTGAGTTGGCTAATTGATCATACAGATGCTCATAAGTGCCTCATCAACGATGAGAAAGGGGGGTGTGTCGTATTGTTTCTCCTGACAGAATTTTAGAATTACTACAAGCTCAGGGACCCATAGGAGCAACTGAACACAGATTTCGTGGTGAATTTTTATGAATTCCACAACACCAGCCGATTGATGGCCTCATAGTGGAAGGAGGGAAAGAAAATCACAAACCAAAGAAATGGCTAGTATGGGACAGTTAATTTAAAAGAGTCATACATCTAGGGTTCATTATCCATGTGTTGTACAACCTATTGAGTGCTCAACACACCTTAAAATATTTTATGAAATTCTGTCACTTTTGGGTACCACTTGTTTCCTTTTGTTACTCTCTGAATTGAGTTCAATATGGAGAGATGATTTATTTTGTTTTCATGACTCTTATCGATCAAATTGGATTTGTTTGAACTTGTTAAATGAAACTTTGTGTCTAACTAAGAATCTGCAGCTAACATTGTTGATCAAAATCTGGACCAGGGGTCAAATTTTAGCCCAAAAATCAGCATTCTCGGAATTTCCTCAAATCGGACGTGAGTGTAGCCCTCGTCGTCACAAACCCAACGCAATTTGTTTCGTCTCAAACGGACGTCGGGAGAGAAAGATATAGCGATCTGTTCGGAAAGTCAAACAGGGAAAAAAGTGTTGACTGTACCTGTCCATACAGTCCGTACGGCCACGTGGCAGGGCCGTACCATCATGATGATATGGAAGTTTGATGACATGGCATATTTTTATTGGATAGTGGTTGTCCAATCGGATGGTGACACGTGGCATATTTTGGGTGAATAGAAAGATGCCACATGGCCCAATGAAAAGCTGCCACGTGGCACCCATTTACTGGTTATTGGGTTATTGTTTGGTTGTTCAAAAGATTTTGGGGTCGAAGGGATTCGAACCGGTGACCTCCCACTATGCCAAAATTTTCATAAACATCTGCTAACCAATACTCTGCCGTTGCTCCTTGTAATATAAACGGATTTAAATTTATTTAAAGTTATATTATGTTTGGATTGGCGGGAGGTCGGGTCGGGGCTTGGCCCGACCTGTGGTCATTTGTAACATTATGTGACCGTGTGTAGTCCGACCGTTGGGCGGGTGTATAAACATAAACAATAGTTTTTATTTAACATATAACTATTGTTATATGCGCGGGAGTTATGACCCATAGTTTTTATTAAAACATATGACCTAATTTATATTGGCGCGTGTTTGTATTTAATTGCAATATATTGAAATATTATATATTGCATGTATATGTGTTTAAAGTTTGCATATGACATAAAACATACGCGCAGGGTATTGAACCGTGACCAAAGTTTTAATATGCGCGTGGGTTGAATGCGTGGAAGTTGCACGGTTATACAACGGAGTAACCACCTTTTTCTCCCAGCGCATGGTCACATGACCATATGCCCGAGAGCTAGGTAGTTGGGGGCTGGAGGCGCCCTAACCGTCCTACGGTTTGCACCATTGGCACGGTTACGCTCGGTGCCAGGTTATAACGTGCATTGGAAGCGTGTTCCAGGTTCATGTGCACAAGAGTGCGATTTGTAGAACCAGTTCCAGCAAAGCTTGAAGGAGAAAAATGGAGGAGGCCTAACTTCTTCATCGTTTGGCCAATTGAGGTGCCGTAAAAGCCCAGCCAGGGGTTTTTGGATGTGATGGATCCATTGGTGCCATTTTCACAGCCATTTGAAGACTTCTTCAGCAATTTTTTCACCATTGAAGTTCCAAGAAGCTCCAGGGAGTTTGAAGCCCTCTTTGATCGAGGACATGGTTTGGTGAGCCTATGTCTGTTTTCTGTGATTTAAATATCATGTTTGGCTAATTGCTATGCTCTGAACACATTGGGAGAGGTTTCAGAGGCTTTTGAGGACTTTTACAGGTGTTTTTTCCAAAGAGAATCTCAGGGAAGCTTATGGCCACATGTAGAAGAGGTCATGCCCGGATGAGCCATGATCCGTTTTCAGAGTGCTTTTAGTTGTTTTTGGGGTTTTTATGTGTTCTGATCTCAATGGTATAGTTTGTTTTTTTATTGGAGTTGAGAAGAAGCTTGTAAAAGTAATTTTGACTAATTAATCCCAGAGAGCCAAGTCCATTATGGAGGCTCAAGGAGATGTAGCCCGGAGGGGGGTGAACTCATTTATCATGTTGTTCTTGTTGTGCGTTTGATGGTTTATTTTGTTGCAAGTTGTGTTGATGTGTTTTCATTTCAAACAAATATTTAACCATTCAAAAGAACATATCCTCATACATAAGCATTTACAAGAAGATATATGAACATTTAAAGGAAGAAGCATAAACTTAACACATAAGTTTATTTTGCATATTTATACACATGAAGCAAGGTCCTGTAAAGTTTATTTTTAATGAAGTAGGGGTGCTTGCATAGCATAACAAGTCAGCCTTCTATTTTCAGATCAATTGTGATAAGTGTGCTTGTGTCCAGTGTCGGCAAAATAAAAGCTGATAAAATGGCAACACAATAATAATAATTATTGATCGTCGATGCACCATTGATGTCAGTAAAAGGCAGACTAAGTTTTCATCAGTAATTCTCCACAAAGATTCAAAAAATAGGCGGTTCCCATCGGTGTTGGCGGAATATGAGAGGATTAAACATTGACATGAGCCATCATAAACCCCTGATAGCCGATGACAGGTGCACTTGTTCGGGGCCGGTGAAATCTCAAAGGGTTAAAACATTGAATTTTTTTTCCAAATTAAACACATCGTCGATCGCCGACCTCCAATGCGCTTTCGACATCAATAATTTGCAAGAGCGTTAATCTAGGAGCACTTGGTTAATCTTATCGTTGATCACCAATCCTTGACACTTTTCAGTGTCAACTGAGTGGGATCTGTTGTTAGAACGATTATCTAAGGAAAGGTCCCCGATTCTGAATAACATGATTAGACAAAGATGCTGGTTTCAAGTGCCATGTGTCTTTGTCTCATAGGGATCTCGGACAGTCTAGTTTCATCCCAAGTCATCTTAAGGTTCCCTGTGTCCTAGTCATACCTTTGAGTAAACTTCGCCATGCCAACTTTGTACAGAAACATGGATCGGTGTCGTAGCTCTTTCTAGGAGATATTAACGAATGAGTTTTAAAGAGAAACCCTAACCCTCGATCCACCAGCTAGATTAGCGAAACGATGGGATATTTTCAGCACAAGATACGATCAGATTTTGTCATTTAATAGGTCAGTTAATATTTCACCCCGCATGCATTGTTGCCCCATGCACCAATTGAGCAACAAGAATTTGAAATCACCGATGGGCCACATTATATCTTGTGCCCACACCGTCGAACTACGTTCAAATTTAATTTTAAACTTAATGAAGATCTGGCGGAAGATTTTATAGAACCGCACTCATATCCTGAATAGAATGGTTGATGCAACAAGGTAAGTTCATCTCTATTTAAATCATGGAAATGGATTCAAACACTTATATTCCATGCACAAGTTTCCATTTCCAGAGCATCCGAAGAAGTAAAATGATCGTCTCAAGACTTCGTTGTTTCTCAGACCATCAAAACCAGGTTAAACAAGAAACATAGGTATGTGTTAAATTTTTTCAATTCAATGATCTTTATTTGTTATATATATGCATTTGATATTTTACGCAGTATCTAACTATATTCTAGCTGTAGAGAAAATTCCTCCAAGAAAGCCAAGGACCAGACACTCGTCTAGGGCACCTAAGCTAAAAGAGGTAGAAATTGGTGAGGGTTCTTCTCCTGGTACTATGAGGCAATTGTAATACATTCCCAGGGTGAAGCCGGTCATCAAAACCTCGACGAAGAAATATTTCATTCAACCCCCGGTCTTCAGAGATATGGAAGAAACCACTAGATCCAAAAAAATTATCCCACGGTGGGGAGATCTATTCAACATAATCAACTGGGAGGATTACCCAGAGTATATCCCACACAATGACCCAGATATTAGGGCGCTCGATGATCAAGTTTTCCCAAACATTCGGCGGTCTTTCTTGCACATTGTAGGTTGTCAAACTCTATTTTTCCCATGCATTGAGGTTTTGAGTTTGCTAATTGATTATACATATGCTCATAAGTTCCTCATCACTGATGAGAAAGGGGGGTGTGTCGGATTTTTTATCCCAACAGAATTTCAAAAGTACTACAAACTCAGGGACCCATAGGAGCGGCTGAACACTGATTTCGTGGTGAAGTTCTTTGAATTCCATGACACCAGCCGATTGATGGCCTCATAGTGGAAGGAGGAAAAGAAATTCACAAACCAAAACAATGGCTGGTATGGGATAGTTAACTTAAAAGAGTCGTACATCTACTTGATGGATCTCATCTACCGACTGTATGGAGAAAAGAACTGCTCGAAATTATCAGAAGGATGGATGCCCTTGGCATACACTGTGGCGATCTTCAGAAGTATCTTCAATTGGGGAGAAATAATCTCCAATAAATTGAGCATACATGCACGACAGGCTTAGACACCAAAAGAAGGAGAAGCACCCACTTTTCACATGGCATCATATCTGTTCAATGTAATTTGCACGAGGAATGTATTCGTCGGGTTGAATTTAAGCTGGCACATTATGGAACTACCTGTTCATGTCTACTTCAACATATTATGGGAGAACAGGTACAAAAAATTCTATGCCCTTATTTGCGATGAATTCATTGCCCAAGTATATTTCATTTTATTTAAAAAGGAATGCCCAAGGCTATCTGTAGCAGCCAAGAAAATGATATTGAAGGTA
>JASDQU011025919.1:45431-60366 GCA_032191745.1 Picea mariana
GACAAGTTTGAGGATAAGATTTTTACAAAATGTGCTCAAGACTAGGAGGAGGTAGTACAAAGGAAAGCCAACCTGAGCATGACTAGTTTCAAGTCTATGAGCATGGATGAACAGGTGGAGACAATAGAGTAGTTGAATCCATAGGCTCTGAGAGTTAGATAATAAATCAGAGCAGTAGAGATCACAAAGGCACAAAGGAGAGGATTTATTTTACTAGAAGGAGACCAGAGAGTCATTGACCAGTTATAGAATGACCCTAAACTCATAGAAATGATGAGGATCCCCTTAGACAAGCCAATCATAATCACAAGAGATCCAAGTGGCTTAGATACAATAAAACTGGAAGAAATCAGAGGCCTGGAAAATTCTGGACTTCCATCACCACAGATTGGATCACCGGGGACCATTGTAGCCCAGCCTAAGGTTTCAAGGACATGATGTGAAACATGTGTACCAAACCCCCTACTTGAACTGATTAACATCTATGATGATGAGGAGAGTTCGAAGGTCTCCTTGGTAACTCTGGTACCAATTATAAAGGAGAAGGAACTTGAGAAAGCATCTACCCCAAGTCTTGATGTTCTAGTTCATGACCTTCCGCAGAGCGATCATGAGGTCGAAAGTGTCTTATACATTGAATTACTAGACCTTCTGAGGACCCAAAAATATAGATCAAGGGATGAGCTAGGATCAGGTGGTCAATAAAAGGAGGTTCAACAGCAAGATATCGGCGTCTCGACTGCCAATTACCAAGTAAGTATTGAACCTATCCCTGGATCTTCAAGTTTGGTCGATGCCTCACCAACTGATGAACAACAAATGGAGGTCGAGCCATCAGAGCATATGAAACAAGTCTAGGAAACAACCCTAGAGCAGATACACACAACCGGAAGCCTGGGAAAAACTCTAACATGGGGAGAACAACAAATCCATGAGCCGGTTGATGAGGTCGTAGACATACAGAGATCCTCTATGACAAGAAGATAAAATATATCATAAAATATAGCTCGATTCTCATCACCACGGAGGAGAAGTTTCTCAGCATAGAACACAACAAGACATATGAGCTTATCGACATAGGGATGGCTATCACAGATGCCACGTTGGATTGAACAAGGAGAGATGAAAAGGAACTAGTTGTTGCACTTAAGGAGTTGGAGCATCTCCTCCATTTGGAAAAATACTATCAAGACTCCACACAGGCCACAGTTTTTTTGAGGAGTGAATTCCAATATGCTTATGCAAAATTCGTAGATGAATGACACCTTTTCATTGCAGGTATAGCCTATTTCCAGGAAGATACCCTTATGGCACTAGCAACCTGCAAAGACATGGAAAGGTGGTATGAAACGGCATACCAGGTGGTAGAAAGGATTGATTACATCAACGTAGTACAAAAGGGACGAAACGTCGAAGAGCACGGTATTTGAGTGCTAAGAGACAACATCATCGATCGAATCAGGAAAGCAGTCGAAGATATTGTCGACCTACATGACATAGTCAAGCGACATGCAGAACAAGACTCAACATGGATAGCAGAGATCACATGGGTGGAAATCATGGCACCAGGTCAAATACAACAATTTATGGATCATCCGATCAAGGCTCGTGCAATTCTCCAGAAATTGAGTGCCAAAATAGTCAAGTATAGAGAACAAGCAGTAGAAGTGAAAGAAATTATTTCAACCCCGATGGACCAGCACAGGTTCCCGTATGCCAACACATGCGAGGAAATATTCATCAGGTGGTCGAAGTATGAGAATAGTCATCCACTTCAGTAAAACCATGAGATGATTCTTATAGAACAAAGAGATCAAGCGCCACATGGTGATATTTTGTTTTACTTAACGTAAACTTGTAGTAGTTATTTTTAGTTAGTGATTCTATATAAATAAAGGGATTTACCTTTTAGAAAAGGTCGATGGTTTTGGGTAAAGACCCTCATTTTTGGAGTTGTAAAGAACTATTTCTGAACTATCTTAATTGAGAAGTCATGTTTAGGACCAGAGACAAAATATTGTTTTTCATCAAAGGCGTTGTATGATTGGATTGAAGAGGAATTACTTCCAACTTTATTTCAGTAATTGATGTTGTAACAAGTAAGAGTTTCTAAATCTATTGATAACTTATCTGTCTTGATATTTTTTGTAGTTCTTGTTCTTAATGATGGAAATCAAATCATTGTGTTAATGTGTGATTAATGTTAGAGCTAAGAAAACTATTTTTATTTCCATCATCTTATTAAATGCGTATTTTGTTTACGATATTTGCATCTCAGTCAATAATTGCAATACCACCAAGTTAATGTATTAGTACTAGGCTTGTAATAGGTGTGAATATCTTTGTCTGCATGCTTGAGCATGAGGACTATCCCAAGCTCAACCTTCTTCAGTAGTTAAGACTCTCTTCCACTAGTTGGTTTATACCAACGTACATCATTTTATCAGACTCATCTAATAAAATAAAAGACAAAAAGAGAACGACTAAACAGAAGAAGGAACTTTCATAGGAAGATATTCTTTCAATCACCACATAAAGCCCATCAATAAATTGGCTAGATCGAAAGATCTGGAGAACCAGTCCACCATCAGACACTGTAGAGTCTAATAGGGCCTCTGTGGTGAGTTTGGTTCCTACTGTTGAGTTAAATGGATTTAGGACCCCTCAACAAAATTGGCGCTAGAAGGAGGGCCTGAATGAATGAATGGATACCAATATTCATGATATAATACTTCAGATAACCTGCAGATTCAAAATATCCCACATGCATGGCTAGTCATTCTCAAGACAACCCACATACAGAGAGTACTCCCAAAATGAGTAACTTACCCCATCACGAGGAAGAAAACCTATTCCCTAAAATACTTTACACTCTTCCTCATGAGGAGTTGGACCAATTCAGAAGAATCACAAGAGCTTACGCTCAAAAAATTGGATCGTTTCCCTTATCCCCGTTACTTCCTCGTAGACAACAACTAATAATACTAGTGGTCGATACACATGACCAGGATTTTTTTCACACAGTAGAAGAAATTATATATTTCTCCCTCTCTGAGATCGAACAACCCCTTAATCTGATCCCCGAAACACCAGTTGGTCACCACTCTGAATAGAACGATTTTGAATCTGACGAAGAAGGGTTTAACTCAGATCACTTAGTTTTGGATGACATGGAGGATAATAACAATAAAAATGAAGAAAGTGGAAAACCACCTCAAAATAATCAACCTTGGTTGGCCGGAGATACTCTGGCAATCCCAAGACGGGTACATAACCTCCCTCGACATCCAGAAAAATTACTTCCAAAGTTTGACTGAGAAACCTCTGGATTGCCTGAATAAAAAGTTCATACTAGCGATAAGACTAATGAACATACAACATGAAGATGTAGTATGTAGACTTTTTCCTTATACTTTTGAGAATTCAGCCTCGACTTGGTATTTTAACTTGCCTGTAGGGTCCATAACTAGTTGGAAGAAGTTTCAAAAACATTTCTTAGACAAATTTGCAGAAGAAACCACAATAGGGGATTTGATGGTTGAACTCTTCACCGCCACCATGAGTTCAAAAGAGAAGGTTAAATATTTCAATCAACGGTTTACCACTATAATGAAAAAAGTTCAACCCGAAGATAAACCTATCGAGGAGCTGCAAATTGAGGTATACGCTAATGCTCTCCCTGCTTCTATTTCCATGTTTGTGAAAAGGGATGCCAAACATACCCTGGCTGAAAATTTCGAGGAAGCCAAAATGATTGAATTCAAAATGAAGGGATATAAAGAGGGTAAAGTCTCATTGGTTAAGAAATAAGTTCAACCTCCACCTAGGAGAGGACTTTTGTTGACTAGACCCACGAGAAAACAAACAGAACAAGGTCCCGAAAAGGGAAGTGGGGACATAGAAGACCTACAATGGATGATAAATAAACTATCTAATGAAATTGTAGACATGGAAATAAGTGTCGGGGAAGTGAACCAAGGTCAAAGGCCCTATAAACCCTTTTTCAAGAGAAACCCACCTTTCAAAGTGATTGAACCTCCCCAAACCAACTTAAACATCTATCTGGGTAGTTTAGCCTTCGACTCTTTATATACATATCATCAAGAGAAACATTCTGAAAGAGATTGTCCCCAATGGGTGCATGCTATGAATTTAATGGCCAAATGGCTCCTAGATGAATTTTCCCTTACCGAGCAATCAAGCGACTCAGTGGTAAATATCGTCGATCAAGAGGAAGTTGAGCCTCCAGAAGAAACGACCATGTTGTTATGGGATCCCGACTTGACGATGCTTCCTGACTATGTATTTGAGGTTCAAGAGCCACCCGTTGAGGTTTTGTCTATGCAAACGCAAAGTAAAGGTCAACCAGTCTCAAATGACCTTACCGTTTTCCAATCTTCAAGAGGAAAACAAACAACTGATCACCTGAAAGCACCTTTGTCTCCCAAATAAATCCTATAAACATCCATACACGGGAGTCACCCAAGCTATACTATAACATAGTAGAATAATTTAAAAGGTTGAAGGATAATGTGTTGGTCATGGACATGTGTAGAATTCCCCAGCAAAAGGACTTTCTGTTACAATCCTTGAAGTCAGTAGAAGCCCCTATAACAAGCATTGACCCAGGGGAGGTTCCCTCTCCCATAGACCTAAAAAATAAAACAAAAGTGAACGTTTTCTCTATAGATAAAAAAAGAAAAGCCTTTTGTACCACATTTCCTTTTAACATTTGAATTCTTTGATATGAACCTCCATAATTGTTTAGTCAACTGAGGGGCATCCTCCAATGTCATGCCATTATCTATCTATAAGAAATTAAATGCAGTTCTGCTCAAAAGTGATAAACATGTTATACAATTAGACAAAACTCATGTAAAGTTTATTAGGGAACTTAAGGATGTCATGATCAGAATGGCTACACACCCAAAAGTTTTTCAAGTAATTGACATCATTGTAGTAGATATACCAGGAGCTTATGGACTGCTACTTAGTCGATACTAGTCTGAGAAATTGAATGGATACTTTATCACGAACTGGGATCACTTATGGTTTCCATTAAAGGGACATGCAAACATGATTAGGACCGATAGGGAAAGGCATCTCAAGCGTATTATCATGGATTTAGAAGCCTTCAATGATCCCTTGTCGACAGACTTCCCTATGCTAGGCAACTACTCCTGCAATTCTGATTTCGACAATTTCTCCCCTCTCTCATCTGATGTACCTCTCACTCAAAACTTCGAAATGTATTTTCAATTGAATCTACTAGTAACAATGGAAGAAAGCCTCTTTTGTCAAGAAACTTTGTTGGAAATCACAGACAGAGTAAGTGGAGGGGAGGAGGTAACTAGTCATGAAGAGCCTGATGATTTTTGATCACAAGTTTGGACCCTATACTTTGATGGGTCTAAATCGCAAGAAGGGTTGGGAGCAGGATGTATCCTCATTGACCCACAAGGGAAGGAAAATTTCTTATCTTGCAGAGTAGAAATTGAATGCACTAATAATACTGCCAAGTATGGAGCTTTGGTGCAAGGACTAAAGAAAGCCATAGACTTAAACGTTAAAGGACTAAAATTTTTTGGGGACTCTGAAATTATTGTCAGACAAGTAAAGAATACTATACATTGCAACTCACCCCACCTGAGGAATTATCAATAGGAAGTGCATAGGATAATAGAACATTTTGAGGCCTTTAATATTACAATGGTTCCCAGGACAAAGAATACTCTTCCTGATTCCCTAGCCACTGCATCCTCAAGGCTATCCCCTTTATAAGACTATGAAGCCTCTAGGTTCACTGTGGAACTACTCTACAAACCATCGGTACCCAACAATATTTCTAATTGGAAGGTCTTTGAAGGAGATGAACAAATTATACAGTTTCTAACTAATCAAGAAAATTTTAAAGACCTGGCTATTGAAGATGAAGTATTCCAAGAGCAACTAGTAGAAACTGATTCCCATGAACAAAGACATCAAACATATCACTCTAGTAACAAACCAAGCTTTCACATGATACCAAAAGGGGTAGCCAATTTGGAGAACCTTTTCGACCTGAGGGAAATATTTAAAGGGTCAACAAACATAAAGACAAGGAGTTCATGCCCCATATATGAGACGATAAATCTAGGAACCCTAGAAAATCCTAAGAATATAAATCTAGGAAAAACAATGTCCATGGAAGAAAGGAAAGACTATCTTAAACTTTTTAGAGAAAATCAAGATGTTTTTGCATGGTCCTACCGAGAATTGAAAACTTATGACACTCGCATTATTCAACACACAATCCCGTTAAAATATAGAGTAAAAATCTTTCAACAGAATCTCAGGAAGTACCATCCATCTCTGGAACCCCTCATGTATCGAGAGCTAAAGAAATTATTATATGCTAAGGTTATCTTTCATGTTAGACACTCTGCCTGGATAGAAAATTTGGTTCCTATCGGGAAAAAGTCGGGGGAAATCCGCTTGTGTGTAGACTTCATAAATCTTAACAAAGCATCAGAAAAGGATAACTACCTAGTCCCACTGATGGAACAACTCTTGAAGACCGTGTTTGGTGCTTATATTTTCTCCCTTTTATATGGTTTTTCAAGTTACAACCAGGTTCTGGTTTCAAAAGAAGACCGATTAAAAACTACCTTCCGAACCAAGTGGGGAACTTTTGCTTATAAACGCATGCCCTTTGGTTTGATTAATGCAAGAGAAACCTTCCAGAGGGCCATGGACATAGATTTTTGAGGATTGATTAATATATGTGTAGTAGTATACTTGGATGACATGACTATGTATTCAAAGAATAGAAAATACACCATCCAACATCTAACCCAGATTTTTGAAAGGTGTAGGAAATATGGAATATCTTTAAACTTTAATAAAACTATATTTGGTGTGGAGGAAGGGAAATTACTAGGTCATATAATATCTCAAGTAGGTAGCTATAGGATACTCAAGGAATCTATAGGGAACTCCCCCTACTTTCTAGTATACGAACAAGAGGCCATTCTCGCAAATAGGATATATCTTCCATCTCTTCAACTAGCTCAGGATCTAGAGGACAACCCTCTTCGGTTATTCAACAGAGAATTGATACCCTCCTCATGCTGGAAGAAGAAAGGGATAAATCAAAATCAAATTTTGTCGCTCATCAGCAGATAGTTAAAATATGGTTTGACAAGCATAAGGCCAAAGAGAGAAATTTTGAAGTAGGAGACTTAGTCCTGAAATGGGATAGAGAAAATGAACCTAAGGGAAAACATTTGAAGTTTCAGAATCTATGGCTCAGACCTTTCCCAGTATCCGAGAAAATTGGGGCAGGCATTATCGGTTGCAAAATCTAAGGGGGTAACCCAATGCCCTCCCGATGAACGACCAAGCCCTAAAACAATACTTCTGTTAAAAAAAAAATGTGTGTTTGTTTTTTCATGTTGTCTTCTGATTAGGATAAATGTGTAGGCCTGAGGTAGACTGACTGTAGAGTCCTTTTAATCCTATTTTGTTTTTTTGTTTGGTGTTTTCTTGTAATAAATTTTTGTTCTGCAAGAAATTGGTTGACCTTAATCAATATGGTGCAACAAACTCTACTCCTAACTCAGGATTATATGCAACACATCAAACGCTGGGAAATTATAATTTTTTCTTCAAAGAGTTTTGTATCTGATCTTTTCAAACAAATGACCTTGATGAGTGATGAAGTGTCAGGTTGGTGTTCTGGTAAAACCTAAAGAGAAATATGGCAAGTTGGAAAGGAACACATGTACCTCTATACAGAGCCAAGAATAATTTCATCTTAACCATCTCATCTTGCAGATAACAGACGTCCTCCTCTCCCACTCACTCAGGGCATCTTTGACAAAATAAACCAATTATATCAAATGAGTGCAAAGTAGGATAGGGTATGCATATAACTCCATCGGGGATATGGATGCTCGTTGGAAATGGAGAAAGGTCTGTGACATCATGGTGACTTCGTTGGGGCTATGGACGCTCGCTGGCAGTGGAGAAACACTATAGAGAGTGAATGATGATAACTAAAATGGCTTGGTGCCAGTGAATGATTTTCCCGACTCTTTTCAAGAGGAACAAAGGTGGAATAAAGGTTAAAACTCCATAGACGGACCCAAATTCACAAACCGGGGAGATTGTAAATGCATGGATTGGAAAGACTCTGATAAATCAAAGCTAGTTAGTTTCTCAACCAACTTCTGCATCAGCTAAGCCTGAGGGAAGGAACAAATATTATGCTTTCTCCCAGAGAATCACCATTTGTTGAGCGCTCAACACACCCTAAAATATTCTATGAAATTTTGTTACTTTTGGCTACCACTTGTTTCCTTTTGTTACTATCTGAATTTATTTCAATATGGAGAGATGGTTTATTTTGTTTTAATGACTCTTATCGATCAAATCAGATTTGTTTGAACTTGTTAAATGAAACTTTGTGTCTAAAAATAAATTGTCATTCTAAATAAGAATATGAAACTAACATTGTGATAAGTGTGCTTGTGTTCGGCGTCGAAAAATGCAACAATATAAAATGGCCACACAGTAATAATAATCGTCAATCATCGATGCACCATTGACGTCGATAAAAGGTGAAGTAAGTTTGTGTCAGTAATTCACCACACATATTCAGAAGATAGTTGATTCCCATCGGTGTCAGTGGAATACGATAAGATTAAACATTGACATGAGCCATGATAAACCCCCGATAGCCGATGACGGGTGCGCTTGTTCGGGTTCGATGAAATCTCAAAGGGTTAAAACATTGACTTTTTCCATAGTAAACACATCATTGATCATCGACCTCTGATGCATTTTCGACATCGACAATTTGCGAGAGGGTTAATCCGGGAGAAATTGGTTAATATTATCGTCGATCATCAATCCTTAACACTTTTTGGCATCGGTGGAGTGGGATCTGTTGTTAGAATGATTAGCTAAAAAAAATTCCCAGATTTTGAATAACACGATTAGACGAAGATGCCAGTTTTGAGTGCCACGTGTCTTTGTCACATAGGGATCTTGTACAGTCTAGTTTCATCCTAAGTCATCTTAAGGTTCCCTGTGTTCTAGTCATACCTCCGAGTTAGCTTCTCCATGACAGATATATACAGAAATATGGATTTGATATGAAGCTCTTTCTAAGAGATATTAACGAACGATGTTTAAAGAGAAGACCTGACTCCCGATCCACCAGCTAGATTAGCGAAATGATGGGATTTTTTCAACACAAGATATGATCAGATTCTGTCATTTAATAGGCCAATTAATATTTCACCCTGCATACAATGTTACCCCATGAACCGATTGAATGACAAGAATTTGAAATCACTGATGGGCCACCTTATATCCCACACCCACGTCGTCTAACTATGATCGAATTCAATTTTAAAATTAATGAAGATCTGGCGGAAGATTTTATAGAATCGCACTCATATCCCGAATTGAATGGCTGATGCGACAAGGTAAGTTCATCTCTATTTAAAACATGGAAGCAGACTCGAACACTTCTATTATGTGCACAAGTTTCCATTTCCAGAGCATCTGAAGAAGCAAAGCAAGCATCTTAAGACTGTGTTGTTTCTCAAACCATCAAAACCAGGCTAAACAAGCAACATAGGTATGTGTTAAATTTCGTCAATTCAGTGATCGTAATTTGTTATATATATGATTTTATCTTTTATGAAATATCTAACTAAGTTCTAGTTGTAGATAAAATGCCTCCAATAAATCATGGTGGAAGGAGGACAAGAAATTCACAAACCAGAGAAATGGATGGTATGGGACAGTTAACTTGAGAGAGTCGCACATCTACTTGATGGCTCTCATCTGCCGACTGTATGGAGAAAAGAACTGCTCGAAATTCTTAGAAGCATGGATTCCTCTGGCATACATTGTGGCGATCTCCAGAAGTATCTTCAATTGGGGGGCAATAATCTCCAAGAAATTGAGCATTTGTGTACAACAGGCTTAGATGTTGAAAAAAGGAGAGGCACCCTCTTTTCACATGGCCTCGTATCTGCTCAATGTATTTTGCACAAGGAATGTATTCGCTAGGATGAATTTAAGATGGCATTTTACGGAACTACTTGTTCATGTCTACTTCAGCATATTATGGGAGAATAGGTACAAAAAATCCTATGCCCTTATTTGTGATGAGTTCATCGCCCGAGTCTATTTCATTTTATTTAAAAAGGAATGCCCAAGGCTATCTGTAGCAGCCAAGAAAATGATATCGAAGGTAGGCCATAGGTATCTAGACGAAAACACAACTTATATTAGGGTGTTCGATGCCACCGGAGCACCACATTTACTCCCTTATCACGTCCCAGACCAGCTCATTGTAGGAGGAATATGCTATCAGACTATCCTGCAAGGCTATAATGTCAGACTAGTTAAGGAAAAGATATGTGATTTCATACCCTATGACTTCCATGCTGCGTTTTATCTAGTAAAGCACACTACTCAAGCTAAACAAGAAGGGTTTAGTCATCTTTAATTTAGGTTCCCGACAGGCTAGTTTCTCAAGCACGATCCTAAGGTCCTAGTCCTCCAAAACACTTCACAAGTTTCATCCTGTTGGCCATACACACATGACAAGTTTGAGTATGATATTTTTATAGAATGTGCTCGGGACTAGGAGGAGGTAGTACAAAGGAAAGCCAACTCGAGCATGACCAGGTTCAAGGATATGAGCATGGATGAACATGTGGAGAAAATAGAGCAGTTGGCTCAAGAGGCTCTCAGAGTTAGAGAAGAAATAAGAGCAACATAGATCAAAGAGGCACAAAGGAGAGGATTGCTTTTACTAGAAGGAGCCTAGAGAGTCACTGACCAATTATAGAATGACCCTGAACTCGTATCAATGACAAGGATCCCCTCAGAAAACCCAATCACAATCACAAGAGAGCTAAGTGGCTTAGAGATAATACAACTGGAAGACATCACCATCCTGGAAAATCCTGGAGTTCCATCACCACATATTGGATCATCAGGGACCATTACAACCCATCCTAAGGTTTCAAGGATGCCAGGTGAAACAAGTGTAACAAACCCCCTGCTTGAATTGATTACCATCTATGCCGATGAGGAGAGTCTGGAGGTCTCTCTAGTGAATCTGGTACCAATTACAGAGGCAAAGGAACCTGAGAAAGAATCTTCCCCAGTCCCGATGCTCTAGTTCATGACCTTCCGCAAAGTGACCATGCGGTCGAAAGAGTCTTAGACACTGAATTAATTGACCTTCCGGGGACCCCAAAATATATCTCAAGGGATGAGATAGGATTGGGTGGTCAAGAAAATGAGGTTCAACAGCAAGATATCAACACCTCGACCGTCGATTACCAAGTGAGTATTGAACCTATCTCTAGATCTTCAATTTTGGTCGATGCCTCACTAGCCGGTGAACAAAAAATGGAGGTTGAGCCATCAGAACATATGAAACAATTCCAGAAACCAACCCTATAGAATATACACACAGCCAGAAGAATGTGAAACACTCTAACCTGGGAAGAACAACAAATCCCTGAGCTGGTTGATGAGGTCGTAGACATACAGACATTCACCTATGATAGGAAGAGAAAATATATCATGAAGAGGACCACCACAAATAGAAGGCTCATATTAGATAGCTTGATTCTCATCACCATGGAGGAGAAGCTACTCAACACAGAACACGCCAAGACATATGAGATTATCGCATAGGGATGGCTATCATGGATGCCACACTGGATCGAGCAAGGAGAGATGAAAAGGAACTGGCCACTGCACTTAAGGAGTTGGAGCATCTGTGCCATTTGGAAAAATACTATCAAGACTCCACACAGGCCACAATGTTTTTAAGGATTGAATTCCAGGATGCTTATGCAAAATTCACATATGAACGACACCTTTTCATTACAGTTATAACCGATTTCTAAAAAGATATGCTTATGGCACTAGAAACCTGCAAAGACATGGAAAGGTGGTATGAAAATTCATTTCAGGTGGTAGAAAGGATTGATTACATCAACGCAGTACAAAAGGGACGAGATGCCAAAGAGCACAGTATTCGAGTGCTAAGAGACATTAGCATCAATCGGATCAGGAAAGCAGCTGAAGACTTTGTCGACCAGGATGACATAGTCAAGCGACATGCAAAACAAGACTCAGCATGGACACTGGAGATCGCACAGGTGGAAAGCATGGCACTAGGTCAAATATAACAATTTATGGAGCATCTGATCAAGGCTTGTGTAGTTCTTCAGTGATTCAGTGCCAAAATAGTCAAGTATAGAGAACGGGCAGTAGAAGTGAAAGAAAGTCTTTCAACATAGATGGACCAACACAGGTTCAGGTATGCCAACACATGTGAGGAACACTTCGTCAAGCGGTCGGAGTATGAGAAGAGTCATCCACTTCAGTAAAACCATGAGATGATTCTTAAAGAAGAAAGAGATCAAGCACCATGTGGGGATATTTTTTTTTACTTAACTTAAACTTGTAGTAGCTATTTTTAGTTAGTGATTCTATATAAGAAAAGGGATTGACATTTTAGAAAAGGTCGATGGTTTTGGGTAAAGACCCTCATTTTTGGAGTTGTAAATAAATATTTTTGAACTACCTTAATTAAGAAGTCTTGTTTAGGACTGGAGACAAAATATTTTTTTTCATCAAAGGCGTTGTATGATTGGATTGAAGAGGAATTACTTCCAACTTTATTTCAGTAATTGATGTTGTAATGAGTAAGAGTTTATGAATCTATTGATAAGTTATCTGTCTCAATATTTTTTGTAGTTCTTGTTCTTAATGATGGAAAGAAAATTGATGTGTTAATGTGTGATTAATGTTAGATATAAGGAAACCACTTTTCTTGCCATCATCTTGTTACATGCGTATTTTCTTTACGATAATTGTATCTCAATCAATAATTGAAATACCACCAAGTTAATGTATTAGTACTGGGCTTGTAAAAGGTGTGAATATCTTTGTCTGCATGCTTGAGCATGAGGGTTATCCCAAGCTCAGCCTTATTCAGTAGTTAAGAATCCCTTCCACCAGTTGGTTTATACCAACGTACAACATTTTATCAAACTCATCTAATAAAATAAAAGACAAAAAGAGAGTGTTTAAACAATAGAAGGAACTTTCGTAGGAAGATATCCTGTTAATCACCACGTAAAGCCCATCGATAAATTGGCTAGGTCGAAATATCTAGAGAACCATTCCACCATCAAACGCTGCGGAGTATAATTGGGCTTATGTGGTAGGTTTGGTTCCTGTTGTTGAGTTAAAGGGATTTAGGATCCCTCATCACAACCCTTTAATCCACTACTTTGGTTCTAATATCAGAACTCCAAACGAACTTGTCCCTTTTCTCCCAGATAAAATTGTGATGAAAAATTAGGGAATTTATCTCTGTCTGCTACGTCATGGTACACACATTTCAACTTCTCTACACATCCTAAAATTTTAGGAGCGATCAAAACTCCTTTGAGTATGTGCGATAGTCTCAATGTAAATTTTGTCTGTTTGCAAGGTGATCTCTTTACCGCCTATTTTCCCTTAGATTTTACTATCACGGTTGATGGCCCTACTTCCTGGTGTGCATCCACTTTTTCATCTACATCAAAATTAGGTTGTCCTGTGATATCCTCAACTTGTACTTGTTCTTCTGTTTGCGGTGTTGTCTCTATGACTAGTTTTTTCTCTGCTTCAGAATGTGCCCTAGGCTCATCTAACTATGTTATTTCATCGCCGTCCCCATTCATCTTATGTAGCACTCCAAAAACTAGCTACTGTGTAGGGTTTTATTCTGCTATCGTGTTTTGTTCTTAAGCACTTGGATCAACATCCATCTGTTCAGTCATTGGTTCTTACTCTTTGACAACTATTGGACTAACTGGTTTAGGTGATGGAATCGCATCAACATATATGAATCCTTCTAGATGAATAGGGTTTTCTACCTCTGCATTTGCTTTCTCTATGTACTTCACATCACTCTATTTCTGCCTTTCCACTTGACTTGGATCTCCAACTTTCGGTGGCGCCATGATGCAAAATCCTGAAAATGCCGCTTTGAATCTTCGTATAAAGTGCTGAAAATATTTTCTCACACTTAGTTTTTAATTCTTATATCTCTTCTGATCTAAGTTACAATGAGTTGTGTTGTGTAATTTTCCTTTTTTTATAGCTCCTGTAATAAATTATCTATCATATCCCACTTTTTCATTCACCGCCTTTTTCCTTTTTCGACTGCTTGTTGTCCTGTCACGCTGCATTTTATGTCTATTCATATTTCTCCGGTGAACAATATATTCATGTTATTTATGTGTCACTTATTATCTGTTGTGTGTTGTATCACCCAATTTCCTGTCTACCACTTATCTATCTACTTAATCTTTTTGTCTTTTTCTTGTTTTTCCAATTTTTTCTTCTCTTTTTTCTCTTTTAATTCCTACTATATACAATATGTACACGTCTACTTTCTACGATGAAACTACTGAGGGTTAGTAGTTTGAATGTTCTTATATAATTTTAGTCAACTACCATTCACTAGCCCTTGAATATCCTTTCCTGCTAAATCTTGTAGCTGCACATCACCTCCATCTGTGACCGACTTTATCTCAAAAGGTCGTAGCCAATGCATCCTAAATTTCTCCGTGTGTTGTAAATATTTACTGTTATAGAGGAGAACCAGGTCTCCTTCCTTGAAGTTCTTCTTCTTAATGTGCATATCATGCTAAGATTTGTCCTTTGCTTTTTGTACTTACTGATGGAAACTATCTATAATCTCGTCTTCTTCCAATTCCATGAGTTGAGCCAATATTTCTTGCACTGCACCTTTTTCTGTCATGTTTGTAATGGCTTTAATGCTCAAACTAGGTATACAATACTCCAAGGGAACTACTACTTCATATCCATACACCAATCAAAAAGGTGTCTTCCC
>JASDQU011025920.1:7625-21558 GCA_032191745.1 Picea mariana
ACATTAAAACCAAGAAACCCAAGACACTTATTCTCAAATTGACTGCATTGATTGGTATTTTCTTAGATTGATTCTAGCACAGATAGGATTCAACCACCAAATGATAAAGTGGATTATGAGCTATGTAGTCAGTACCAACCTTTCCATTTTGATCAATGGTGAATCCTCCTCCTTCTTTCTCATGAGTAGAGGTCTGAGGCAGGGCTTCTGCCTCTCACCTCTACTTTTCATTTTGGCTATGGAAGCCTTGAGCCTACTCCTAAAAACAACACAAACATAAGGAAATATATCTGGAATTAAGGTGTCTAGAACCATCAAGATTATACATATCCTTTTTGCAGACGACTTCCTCATTATGACCAAGGGCACTCTTCAGGAATGGATTGAAATAAAGGAGATTTTATTCAACTTCTGTAGTGCCACGGGCTTGACGATCGATTGGGACAAATCCACTTTCCACTTTGCTAATTTACATCATTATTCTCTGGACCAGGTTAAAGGTATCTTTCCCTACTCCTCCTCTCTTCTTTCCTTTGATCTCAATTATGTGGGCTATCATTTAAACTCAGAATCCTACAAGCCTTCAGACTGGAACTGGCTACTTGCCAAAGTGGAAAAAAGAATGGGTCACTGGTGCACAAGGTGGCTCTCCCTTGGTGGTAGTTTTACTCTAATCAAAGCAGTCCTCGAAGGACATACATTGTATTGGATGGCCCCAGCTGCCATCCCTTCCTCAGTCCTCACAAAACTTCGCAAGTTGATCTTTAAATTTCTTTGGTCTGGATGTTCTGAACACCCCCGAAAACACCTTTGCAACTGTCATACACTGGCTAAACCAAAACAAAAGGGAGGGTGGGGGATTCAAAATCCTTTCATTTTTAGCCAAGCTCTTGTGACCACTTCTCTCTAGTGCGTGTTGATTCGACCGAGAATTTGGAATTCTATAATACTTGGCAAATATCTCTACCATCACACAACCAAGAATTGGATTTTAGCAGAGACTACCACCATCAGTTCAACATCTTTTTTCTGGAGGAACATCACAAAAACTAAATGTCTGATCACCCGTTGGCTTTACTGGCTTCCAAGCTCGAGGCATGCTATAGCACTTGGCCGCGATCGTATACTTGGGATGGATGCTTCAGTCTCCTTATCCCCACAACTGTTAACGCACCTGCATTCAAAAAATATTTGGTACCTATATCAAATCATGGATACCTCCAGATCAAAACACCAACCCGACAGTTGGATCTCTAGCGTAACACTTGGCCTCAACTCGGATTTATCTCGTGAATGGAATAAATTTTGTTTGTCCCTCACGCATTTGGGTATTCACCTTTCAGATTCGGAAGACCAACTTCAATGGTCGGGGGGAGATCGCTCAGGTAACCTCTCTTTCCAAAATGTGCATGCTGCCTTATTTAATTCACATTGGCACTCAAATGTCAGAGGATGGAGAAAACACATCTGGATCCGACACATTTTTCCCAATATAAAAAATTTACCTGGATGTTTACTGAATACAAGTTAAATACATGGGATGTTTTCCTAAGAAATGGCTAGTCTGGTCCAAGCTATTGCCACCTATGCCATCTAGATTCAGAAACAATAGACCATCTATTTATCAAGTGCCACTTCACTAGATAGGTTTGGAACAAAATTTATTTGGCACTAAATCTACATTCCATCTGGGATGGGATTTCTCTCTCGGACTGTTTTGAATCTTGGGCACAAAAAGAGCACAAACACATGCATCTTCCATCTCTAATCTACTAGATTGTTTGGCTGGAAATAAATAATACTATTTTTGATAATGGGACCCCATCTTCAAGTGTTGCAGCTTACAAAGAACTTGGAATATTCAAATCTTGGAATGATACACTCGCTATCAAGCCAAGACCACAATGCACTATGAAGGTACCAAATCTAGAAGACATCTCTACAACATGGTTTGATGGAGCAACACTCTCAAATGGATCACAGAGTGGAGCTGGAGGATTAATTAAAATCACACATAACACCTTTTACAAATGGACTTTCAACTGTAGCCCGGTCACCAATACTAGAGTAGAACTTTTGGGTGCCTAGGCCACACTTTACTTAGCCTCCAGACTCCACATAGAATCCCTTTAGGTACTTGCAGATTCCATAATTGTTATTGAGTGGTTTAGCTGTAGGGGAGATCTCCAAGAAATCTGCCTCTTGGCTTGGAAGGACAAAATTAGGCTATTGTAGCCCACTTTCAAAAAAATAAGCTACAACCACATATATCGTGAGCACAAAAAATCTGTTGATCGTCTCTCAAAGGCATCACTCCAGGAAAAAGTGAGAATCATATCATACCATCTCTGGATAGATGGCCACAAGGGCCCTCCCCTCTTTCTATCCCTGTGCTAAGATCAATTTTTTTTTCTCCTTCCTCAACGGACTTTCTTGTAATGAACGTTGGATTTCTCACTGATCTCAGGTTACTACTTCTCTTCCAAAAAATATCCTTTCGACATCTCTCTCTCTCTCTCTTAGTCGCTTCTTCCATATGAAATTTCTCCCTTTGTTGGTTGAAAGACAGCTAAAGGGGAAAGTTATTTCCACTTCTTCATAGCTGAGATTGTAACCTCATGTTATGAACACAAATTATATATTATATATAATCGAGAACTTTTCCTGTTGGAAAAAAAAGTATTTTATAATTGGAAAAACAAAAATATTATTTTATTATAGTTATAAATTTAACATCACTAAAATAAAAACCAATTATATCTTAGGATTATTTTCAAAGTAGGTGTTGGAAAAGACCTAAAATCCAACTTAAAAAAAAGTAATCTATGCATCTTGAAATTGTTTTTTTTACATAAATATTTTAGTAATTTAACTATATTTATGAAGCTATTAATTTTTATAACTTGTTAATTTAAACAAAATAAAACTTTCAAAACTTTTTTAAAAAATTATTTTATATTTAAAAATAAATAAAAAATATTTAGATATTTCCAATTTTATATATATAAAAAAATTCAAAAAATAATACATAAAATTTTCCATAATGTAACCATCAAAGTGAATAACCGGCATTGCTTTTAAAACACCAGGAAGAAATTAACTCATACAATTCAAATCAAACAACCCATAAAATTCAAATCGAATTATTCATATAGAAATCCTTTGGATGTATATATATATATATAATAATAATAATAATAATAATACACAACATTATAATTTCTAACTATTCATGTTGATTTAGCTTTGGAGAGAACTAGGTCTGATCTTAGCCTCCATGAGCTCTCAAAGGGGCGGCGAGCCGTCGCCTCTCCCTAACGCAGCTGCCTTCAAACGATTGCTCATATCCGAAGGAAAAAATCCTACCTCCAATCCACCACCCATGTTTTTCAAAAGGCTGGATGAAATTCCGTCAATCACCCTTCCTCCGGATCAACCTATGCAGATAGTGGTGTCATTAGTAGATCGAGTCCCAGTAGGACAGTTCGCCGAGCTCTAGCCCTCACCTTGCACTACTGAAAACTGGATCCAGAAGAACTGACGCCCCCTAATAACCAACAACATTACATGCTATGCAGTCAGTCAAGGGTTTTTTCTGTTTGAATTCATCTCCAGAGACGATCACGATTTGATCTTCAGAAATGGGTCATGCTTCATGGGGCCCCAAGGGCTGTACCTAAATCGTTGGACTCCCGAATTTGACCTCGAGTTGGATGTCCCTAAGATGATAACGGTATGGGTCAGGCTTCCTAACCTGCTAATCCACTGTTGGTCTAACTCCTCGATGCAGGCCATTGGCAACGATATTGGTAAGTACATCGACAAAGATAACCCCAAAGATAAATACTCACGTGCCTGTATTTGTGTTGAAGTTGATTTAGAAGCTGGTCTACCAGAAGAAATAAAATTGACTGTAGGTGACTGACAACACTTCCAGAAGCTAGACTATGAACAATTTCCATTTAAATGCAGACACTACCACGAGTATGGGCATTTCCAAAAAACTATCCAAAAAATCCCCAATCCCAACAAGAAAAAGACCCGGACGATGGATGTCAGCAAACAAAAGACATAAGGCAAACAAATCTGGTCCGCATCGAGAAGGAAAAACCCCAAACCCTCCTTCACCTAGAAAGGAAGCCCCATAAAGAAAAAACCGAGCTTGAACCCAGTAACAAATTATCTGCCCTGGAAGAACCAAAAAATGAAGGGAACATGACTGAAACTATTCCTCCTACCATCCCGACCTCACCAGAAAATGAAAGAGCAGATCCTATCCCTCCATCCAATGTAGTCCTCCCCCAAGAATTAGTCCAGCAAGACCAGGGCTCATAGGAAGATATGTTAGAAGAAGAGGAAGGGGAAATATATCCAATACAAAGCACTAAGAAAACTTCAAATCGAGGAAGGAAATCAACAAAGGAACGCGAAAAAGCTTAAACCTACAAAGACAAGATTTAGGGAGGACAATAAACTCTAGACGTCATGATCAACCCAATAACAACGAGGCAAAAACGGAAGTTCCACAAAGGAACGACCACCACCAGCAAAGGTAAGTAATGAAAATCGTCTCTTGGAACTGTAGGGGTCTTGGGAGCAAACAAAAAGTTGAAGCAATGAAATATTTAATGCGCATATCCACCCCAGACATCCTCCTATTCCAGGAGACCAAGTTGGAAGAGCAATAGTTCTTCCAGACCAAAAATACATTTTGGAATTCAGGCAAAGGAATTTCCATAAGCTTCCGAGGTTCCTCGGGCGACCTAGGAACTCTATGGTACCCCAACAAGTTCGACTTGATCCACTCCCTCGCCATCTCACACTGGATATTCACAATCCTTCGTCATAAAGATACATGCCTTTAGGTAAGCCTCTTCAACGTTTATGTTCCAGTCCTCCTTATAGAAAAAAGAGATTGTTGGAATTCTATACAAGATTACTTGCAGCTATATCGCTCGGAGAATATAATCCTAGAGAGGGACCTAAATCTCACCCTAAACACCCAGGAAAAAAAAGGGGGAACCCCAGTCAGAGACCCTCTTAGGGAAATTTTCGATGACCTAATTTGGGATCGGGATCTGGAAGATATCAAGCCCCCCAAAGGACTGTTCACTTGGTCCAATAGAAGAATAGGCTCGTGACACATCGCAGCTCGGCTCGACAGATTCCTAGTTCAACACTCTCTCCTTCTTCTTGGCCTTACTCTTGATTCCTCTATCCTTCCCTTTAATGCCTCGGATCACAAGACTATCCTCTTAATAATTTCTCAAGAGCGCAATCTAGGCCCCATCCCTTTTCATTTTAGTCCCTCTTGGATTCAGCATGAAGGGTTTCTAGACATTGTCTCCTCAATCTGGAAGGAAGCAATCATGCCCCCCCCCCCTTCTTCATCTGGGAAGAGAAGCTAAGGAATCTTAAAGCGGCTCTTAAAGCCTGGGACAAATCTCTCAAAACCCCTCTCCATTAGCGATTGGAAGTGCAATAAGCCTTGGAACAACACCAAATTCAGGCAGAGCTCCTCTCGGTAGACCCTCTCTCTTTGGAAAAAGAACATCAACTACACAAGAATCTTCATTGGGCCTGTTGCCAGGAGGAGGACTATTGGTGGTAGAAATCTAGAAGCCTATAGCTTCAATTGGGGGATAAAAACACAAAATTCTTTAACAAATAGGCGAAAGGCCGAAAGAAATTAAACTCTATCAAAGAAATTTGCATCCAAGAGCAAATCCTCTCCAATTTTGAGGACATTAAGAAAGTTGCCCATATACACTTCAGAGACATCTATTCAGAAGATTCCCCTCCTCCGGAAGCTACCACCTGTGATGTCCTAAACTTGATCCCCAAAAGGGTCTCCACGAAAGACAAATTAGCTCTCACAACGTCGATCTCTAAAAAATAAATCAAAAAATCTATAGCAAATATGGAGCCTGACAAAGCCCCAAGCCCAGATGTCTTCACGGCCCGTTTCATCAAAGTCTGCTGGAAAATTATCAAGAATGACCTCCACAGAATGATTCAAAATTCACAATCCTGCAACAATATTGGGGGAAGCACCAACTCTGCCTTCCTAGCCCTCATCCCAAAGGAAAAGGGAGCCACTTCCTTCAACCGATTTAGACCAATCTCCCTCTGCAACATTGGCTAAAAAATTATCACTAAAATCATGGCCAACAGGCTCAAAAATACCCTACCTGCAATTATCTTGGAAAATCAAGGAGGCTTCATCAAAGGCAGAAACATCAGTGAAAATATTATCCTTGTCCAGGAGGCCATCCACTCTAGCCAATCCCGTAGAGAAAAAGGTATGATAATCAAACTGGATCTTGCAAGTGCCTTTTACAGGGTGAGACAGGAATTTCTTTATCAGGTAATTCAACGGCTTGGGTTTGACCACGGCTTGGGTTTGACCACTCCTTTGTCAAATGGACACAAGATTGCATTGGAAGACCTTGGATAACACCTCTAGTCAATGGTCGAGTAGTTGTATTCTTTCAAGCCACTAGAGGTCTATGACAAGGCTGCCCTCTTTCCCCTCTCCTTTATGTCATTCAGGCATCGGTGCTAAGCTTCCAATTGGACCAGAGTCAAGATATTAAAGAGCTAATGGGATTGTGCATAACCAGAGGGGTCAGGGACATCAATCACACTTAGTTCTCCGATGAAACCATCCTTCTTGGAAGCGCAAGCAACCAATCGACCATCAAATTCAAATCTAAGCTAGACAAGTACCAAGCCATCTCGGGCAGCAAAATCAATTACAGGAAGAGCCAAATCTATGGTTGGAATTGTACATCGAGGGAAATGATTGACATCACTCGAATTCTGGGAATAATGGGCAAAACTCAATGGGATTACTTCAAGTATTTAGGAGTTCCCATTTTTAAAGCCTCTGTGAAATCCTCTTGCTGGGCACCCCTAGTCGAAAAAGTCAAAGCTAGAATAAGCGCCTGGGGCTCAAGCTAGTTAAATCCAACAGGTAAGCTTGTCCTCATAAAGTTTGTCCTCTCAAGAATTCCAATTTATCAATGTTCAATCCTACTGGCACCAAAAGGCATTATCAACAAAATTGAAGCCTTGCTGCGTCAATTTCTTTGGAAAGGAGGGAAAAATAATGACCACAGGCTCCCAGTGGTCATTTGGGGGGAAATCTCTCGACCCATTCACCAAGGTGGTCTTCAACTCCATGATCTGCACACTCAAAACTTGGCCCTAGGAGTGAAACTGCTTTGGTATGTAGTATCAAGGAGGAGCTCTTGGTGCAAAACAACTATATGGAAGAAATACTTTACTGTCTCGAGACTTCATTGTCTCGAATAGCCTCCTAAAACTACTCATGGCTACCCGATCTTCTATGTCTACTCAAAAGCACATACCTTCTTCATTCTTGCTCTTACTTGGATCCCAGGTAATGGGAAGGAAATCCAAATCTGGGAAGACTCTATAATGGGGGACCCCCCGATCAATACTATTCCAGGCACGACACTCCTAAAAGCCTCTCTAAAAGCTCAAAATATCAGCACCCTTTGGGATATTTCCCACTAGGAAAGCGACGAAACCAAAGACTAGGTGAGCTGGAACTTCCCTGATTTCCCCACCCAGCTACATGGGGAAAAAGAGATTTTGATTACTTTGCTTCGAGGGTAATACCCAATCTCCAAAAAAATCAGGGACCAACGAGGCTAGGGTACCCAGTCAGGGAACTATACAGTAGAAGCTGGCTACAAATTCCTCAATGTAGCGCCCCAGGCTCCAGGAGATCCGACACTTTGGAAAGAAATCTGGCGAGTCAAAAGTCTACCCAAAGTGGATTTCTTCATTTGGACTTTATCACATAATGGTATCCTGATAGGTGATAATATCAAGAGGAAATCTTGGGAAGGTCCCTCGAGATGCCCTCTCTGATGCTCCCACGAAGAATCAACCGATCATCTTCTCCTTAACTGTCCTTCTACAAAATAAGTTTGGAGCTCTGCCCTGTTAGAGTGGGCTCTGAGCGTCCAATCCCCCCCAGATATCTATTCCTTGCTAAGAAATTGGACCACCTTATGCCTCTTTATGCTCAATTCCAAAGATCAACTTAAGTGCTGCTAGTTGACCCTCCCTAAATTTATCCTTTGGAAAATTTGGCTCGAAAGAAACACCCAAATTTTCAGAAACCAGACCTCCACCCCCATCCATGTTGTTGTCAAAACCAAGGCCCTCCTGGGTGACCGTCTCTCCTTCCTTTGGTCAAATACCAACACTCAACCTCTCTCCCCTTCTGAAGAAGCCTAGATTCATAGTCTTGCTCTAGATCTGAAGTTCCCCCCTCCTTCCCCCAAGCTCTATGAACCCTCGGAATTGCGTAAGAAGCAAGCAGAGTTTGAATACTGGAGACTCACTCAGCACAAACACTTCCTTTTCTTTGATGGAGCTTTGAAAGGAAACCCATGGGTGGTAGAAGGGGGAGGGGTTATCTACAACCTTGATGAAATTCGAGAACTATTCTACTCCTGGGGATTAGGGGAAGAAACCAATAACATAGCAGAAGCTCTGAGCCTCTGGCAAGGACTTGCCCAAGACTGGAAGCTAGCCATCAAAAAAATCACGGTGATAGGATAATCTTGGATCCTAATCCAAGCCATGGTCACCAACTCATCGCCAAACCAAATGAAACTTCGAAAAATCTTCAAGAAAATCCAGAGGCTCTCTAACTCCTTTCGAAAGATTGAATTTTTTCATGTGCTTTGGCATTTAAATAACGAAGCAGACTAGGAAGCAAACGTAGCCCCCCCCTTGAGAAAGGGTCATCTCTCCCTCAATGGGACCCTGTATTTCACCCCCTTTTCGTAGTGGCACGTGACGAGTGGCCAACTGGAAATCTCGAGGTAGGTGGCACTCGGATCCTCCTCATGTCCTGACTTGTGGCAGCCCCTCCCGGTCACACCGGTCCGACACTTCCCCTGCGCGCTTGTACTTCATCCCCCAACTCACAACTTTTCGTTCCCTCTCGCATGAACCTGCCCTCACTTCCCTCATGCAGTTTTGTACTGAGCCTATCCCCCTCCTGCATGGCGCTCGAGCGAGGCCCCTCCGAATATTGGCGCCACACGCTCGCATTGCAGATAAATCAAGGGGGCTAGCTGCTTGTAATTCATTTCCTTGTGGTGATTGTCTATCTTGCTCGCCAAGTTATGCTTGGTCCCTCACCTTGCAATCTCTTTCAGTTTATCCCCCAGCCCACCTCATGGCCTCCAGCTCCGACTCCGTTGCTCCCCCTAACCCCCCCCTTCTCTGGAATAGGAAATTTGTAATCTGAAGCGAACTCTCAGCACACATAGGGGTTTTCTCCTCCGGCTGGACGAGGAAGGTGGCCGATGATTCAATATGCTCGAGGAAGATTTAATTCAGCTCAGAGAGGAAGTAGTAGAAGCCCTCATGCACACGACGCAGCAGGTCAATAGAAAAATTGTTGAATTGGAAGTATGACTAGAAAAGTTGGAGCTTCAAGCCACGAGGTTGAACCTCCAGACTGACGTAGGGATGAAGGCTTTGATGAACGAAGGACCCTCAAATCTGGATTAGCAGGTTTAATTATGCTCCTCTTCACTAATGGAAATGGCCCTCTTTTGGTTCTCTGTCAGATTCACTGTAAGCAAAATTTTAGCCCTTTTTTGATCATCAGGCAGATACACTGTAAACAAGTTTTAAGCTTGTTAGTAGCCAAGCTTTGGTTTCTAGGACAGAAAGAGAATTTATGGGCTTTATATCAAGTCAAATATATATGTAATCTTGGAAATCATGCACATGATGCATGTCTGAATTTTGTAAGATGTTTTCACAGTGGTCATACCACTGCCTCTTTAATATAAAATCCACTTTCTTGTAAAATAATAATAATAATAATAATAAATTTTTAAAAATGTTATATAAAATGAATTATATATATATAAAGATACATGTAAATGAAAATATAAAAATCTATAATAAATCTCATATATATACAATAAATCAAAAATAAATATTATATAAAATAAAATAAATATATAAAAAGATATAAATCTCATATATATATATATATATATATATATATATATATATATATATATATATAATAATAATAAATTTTAATAAAATATTATATAAAATAAAATAAATATATAAAAAGATATATGTAGCTGAAAATTTTAAAATCCGTATGAAATCAATCAGTTTTCTTCAAAATAAATGGAAAATGAAAATGTATAAAGTAATGGTCTTCGAGAAAAGAGTAAAAAAATATGATACTTGTGTTGAAATAAATTGTATCGTCTCTGCCTTATCATAACAATGAAGTAAGCATTATAAGTACTTTCTATTTATTTTGTTGACAAAAAATTATGATAGCAGTTTTCTCATTATGCTAAACTGAAAAATACAAAGGAATGTTGTTTGAGATAAAGTAACACATCTTTGTTCACATAAATTGAATCCTCTATGTCTTTTTGTTGGGTAGCTTCGCCTTCTACCCAACATAAATCGAATTATGGACATACACATTSTTATTTACATTCATATTTCTCATTTCCAAGAGATCWATATCCTACTTAGTCAAGTGTAAGCATTCTATTGAGGTTGAGGTTCAACAATTGTTGCACTCAAGCATATGGTAGAACAAGGTCATGTGGTGATACATATTGTATTACTTCTCACTTATCCACATCTCTCATTCCATGCCCTAAAACATTCCATGCCCTAAAACATGGACTTGTTATCATTTTAATAGAGTATTTACTTAAATACAGTGAAGATAACATAAATACTTGGAAAATACCACTTACTAGACTAAGTTTCTATGCATGAAGAAATCGTAGTTTCATAAAACATCCACCAAAGTAAGAAAAGAATCCAAAATATCATTCCAAAAAGTGTGCACAATATATCCATGATGAGAAAATAAGATAAGAAAAGAAGGGCACAAAACGTGATATGATCTTCAAAATCAACCATTAGTTTAGAAATTGCACCATGCCTCACTAAGAAAAACCCTAGTTTTGGAGATCCTCCAAAAAACCATTTTCCAGGAAACAAAATCATAGGGGAGGGGTACCCCTAGCTGTAATCGAGTGTCAAGAGTCCAATGCAACTAACGATTCATCTATTAGAAGCCTAGTTAAAGTTTTATCGTGAGTTGCAGCTTGCCTCTTCAATGCATTTAGGGACATATTAGCAGTTTAGTCTGGGAGCATAAAATCCAAAATGAGTATCACAATTGAGTTTTGTAAGCTCCTAAAAGTGTGTTTTGTCAATTTACACGTGACCATGCTACCCACATTCTCCCCAAACAATGCTCTTCAAAATTGACCCCTTGTTTAGAAATTGCACCGTGCCTCACACAACAAAACACTAGTTCCAGATATCCTCTAGAAAACCATTTTTCGGTAAATAGAATCGCAGGGTATGGATACCCATATATATAATCCAGTGTTAGGAGTCCAACACAACTAACGATTCATCCATTTCAGGCCTGATTAGTTTTTATGGCGAGTTGCAACTCGCCTCCTCAAGTTATTTAGGGACATATTGATAATTTGGTCTAGTGGCATAAAATCCAAATTTAGTAACATAATTGAGTTTTGCAAGGTCTTGTAAGTGTGTTTGGCCAAGGCCCACATGACCATGCTACCCACAATTTCTTGACACAATATTCTTCAAAATCGACCCCTTGTTTAGAAATTGCATTGTTCCTCACTTAACAAAACCCTAGTTCCAAAKATCCTTCAACAAACCATTTTTTGGGAAATGGGATCATAGGGGAGGGGAACACCTAGCTATAATATGGTGTTAGTAKTCCAACACAACTAACARTTCATTTATCGAAGGYCCAATTAGATKTTTATGCTGAGTTGCAACTCGCCTCCTCAAGCCATTTAGGGACATATTGAAAATTTGGTCAGGGGGCATAAAATACAAACTAAGTGACATACAAAAGTTTTGTAATCACCCGCAAGTGTGTTTAGCCAAGATCCACATGACCATTCTACCCACAATTTCCCAACATAGTGTTCTTCAAAATCAACCCTTTGTACAAAAATTGTATTGTACCTTACTAAGAAAACCCTAATTCTGAAGATCCTCTAACAAATTATTTTTCGAGAAATAGAATCATATGGGAGGGGTCCCCCTAGTTGTTATCCAATGCTCCAAGTTAAATGTAATTAATGGTTCATCCATCTGAGGCCCGATTAGTGTTTTATGGTGATTTTCAAGTCCCCTCCTTAATCCATTAAGGGATATATTGATAATTTTGTCTAGGGGCATAAAATACAAGACGAAAAGCATAATTGAGTTTCATAATCTCTCACAAGTCTTCTTTTCCAAGGCCCACGTGACCATGCTAGCCACAATCCTTGACACTTTTTTCTTCAAAATCCATCCCTAGTTCAAAAATTGCACTATGCCTTACTGAGCAAAACCCTAGTTTCAAATATACTCTGGCAATGGAATCCTAGGGGAGGGGTCCTCCTAGCTGTAATTTGGTTCCTCAAGTTCAATGCAACTGATGATTTTTCCATTTGAGGCTCAGTTAGTGTTTTATGGTGAGTTGGAACTCACCTCCTCAAGCCATTCATGGACATATTGAAAATTTATTCCGAGGGCATAACATCCAAATTGAGGGGCATAAATGAGTTTCATAATCTCCCACAAGTGTGTTTGGCCAAGGCCCATGCGACCATGCTACTCACAATATCCTAACACAATGTTCTTCAAAGTCCACCCTAGTTCAAAAATTGCAATGTGACTTACTAAGCAAAACCCTAGTTTCATAGATCCTCAAACAAATTATTTTCTGAGCAACATAATCATAGGGGAGGGGTCCCACTAGCTGTAATCCAATTCCTCAAGTCCAATGCAACTACGGGTTCATCCATCTGAGGCTTGGTTAGTGTTTTATGTCGAGTTGCAAATTGCCTCCTCAAGCCATTCAGGGAGATATTGACAATTTGGTCTGGGGGAATAATATCCAAAACGAGTGACATAAATGAGTTTTGTAAGCTCTTGCAATTTTTCTTTTCCAAGTCCCATGTGACCATGATATTCACAATTTCCACACACAGTGTTCTTCAAAATACACACGTAGTTCATAAATTGCATCGTGCCTTACTTAGCAAAACCCTAGTATTAAAGTTCCTCGAACAAACTATTTTCTAGGAAACTAAATCATAGGGGAGGGGTCCCCCTTGCTATAATATGATGTCCTGAGTCCAATGTAACCATCGATCGATACATCTGAGGCCCGATTAGTTTTTTATGGCGAGTTGCAACTTTTCTCTTCAAGCCATTCAGGGACATATTGACAATTTGGTCTGGAGGTATATGTCCATATCCAATCAACCCAAATGGGTTGTATCCCATCCTTTCATGGAAATAATCCCATCTAAAAAACACCAAAAAAGAATCATATTGTATCAAACAAAGGACCAAGTAGTGTGGAGGTTAATCGAGAAAATTGGAAAATGTTTCTATGTGGATATCTAGAGATCAAAATTTTATTCCCCATGAAAAAAACCTTGTTTATTGTGTAACCTGAAAATGCTAGCACCACACTATCTTTGACAAAGAAGAAGTGAAAATAAATCTAATTAATTCTTATCGTGGGAAAGTCAAAGGATTTATTCATAAAACATTGTTCATCGCCATCCCAAGCTGACAATATGGTAATAGTATGGAGTGATCCCAATACACTGTTCAAAATTTCATGTTTGTTAACTCGAAACATTGTCTATCTCTGGTGGGAGCATAGAGATTTTCAATGGCTCTTCATAACATTAAGAAGATAAAACCTCACTCGAAGAGAAAACCTAGAGAGCATGGTTATTAGGCCCAATAAGAAAATATTTGATCCGTGAATAACTTGTAACACTTATTGCATGTTTTATGCATTTCCATTATCTATACCTTTTCCATATGTGAC
>JASDQU011025920.1:21578-32801 GCA_032191745.1 Picea mariana
GATCATAGGGGAGGGGAACACCTAGCTATAATATGGTGTTAGTAGTCCAACACAACTAACAGTTCATTTATCGAAGGTCCAATTAGATTTTTATGCTGAGTTGCAACTCGCCTCCTCAAGCCATTTAGGGACATATTGAAAATTTGGTCAGGGGGCATAAAATACAAACTAAGTGGCATACAAAAGTTTTGTAATCACTCGCAAGTGTGTTTAGCTAAGATCCACATGACCATTCTACCCACAATTTCCCAACATAGTGTTCTTCAAAATCAACCCTTTGTACAAAAATTGTATTGTACCTTACTAAGAAAACCCTAATTCTGAAGATCCTTTAACAAATTATTTTCCGAGAAATAGAATCATATGGGAGGGGTCCCCTAGTTGTTATCCAGTGCTCCAAGTTAAATGTAATTAATGGTTCATCCATCTGAGGCCCGATTAGTGTTTTATGGTGATTTTCAAGTCCCCTCCTTAATCCATTTAGGGATATATTGATAATTTTGTCTCGAGGCATAAAATACAAGACAAGAAGCATAAATGAGTTTCATAATCTCTCACAAGTCTTCTTTTCCAAGGCCCGCGTGACCATGCTAGCCACAATCCCTGACACATTTTTCTTCAAAATCCACCCCTAGTTCAAAAATTGCACTATGCCTTACTGAGAAAAACCCTAGTTTCAAATATGCTCTGGCAATGGAATCCTAGGGGAGGGGTCCTCCTAGCTGTAATTTGGTTCCTCAAGTCCAATGCAACTGACGATTTTTCCATTCGAGGCTCAGTTAGTGTTTTATGGTGAGTTGGAACTCACCTCCTCAAGCCATTCATGGACATATTGAAAATTTATTCCGGGGGCATAACATCCAAATTGAGGGGCATAAATGAGTTTCATAATCTCCCACAAGTGTGTTTGGCCAAGTCCCATGTGACCATGCTACTCACAATATCCTAACACAATGTTCTTCAAAATCCACCCTAGTTCAAAAATTGCAATGTGCCTTACTAAGCAAAACCCTAGTTTCATAGATCCTCAAACAAATTATTTTCCGAGCAACATAATCATAGGGGAGGGGTCCCACTAGCTGTAATCCAATTCCTCAAGTCCAATGCAACTAAGGGTTCATCCATCTGAGGCTTGGTTAGTGTTTTATGTCGAGTTGCAAATTGCCTCCTCAAGCCATTCGGGGAGATATTGACAATTTGGTCTAGGGGAATAATATCCAAAATGAGTGACATAAATGAGTTTTGTAAGCTATTGCAAGTGTTATTTTCCAAGTCCCACGTGACCATGATATCCACAATTTCCCGACACAGTGTTCTTCAAAATACACACATAGTTCATAAATTGCACCGTGCCGTACTTAGCAAAACCCTAGTTTCAAAGTTCCTCGAACAAACTATTTTCTAGGAAATGAAATCATAGGGTAGGGGTTCCCCTTGCTATAATATGATGCCCTGAGTCCAATGTAACCATCGATCGATACATCTGGGGCCCGATTAGTTTTTTATGGCAAGTTGCAACTTTTCTCTTCAATCCATTCAGGGACATATTGACAATTTGGTCTGGGGGTATATGTCCATATCCAATCAACCCAAATGGGTTGTATCCCATCCTTTCATGGAAATAATCCCATCTAAAAAACACCAAAAAAGAATCGTATTGTATCAAACAAAGGACCAAGTAGTGTGGAGGTTAATTGAGAAAATTGGAAAATGTTTCTATGTGGATATTTGGAGATCAAACTTTTATTCCCCATGAAAGAAACCTTGTTTATTGTGTAACCTGAAAATGCTAGCACCACACTATCTTTGACAAAGAAGTGAAAATAAATCTAATTAATTCTTATCGTGGGGAAGTCAAAGGATTTATTCATAAAATATTGTTCATCACCATCCCAAGCTGACAATATGGTAATAGTATGGAGTGATCCCAATACACTGTTCAAAATTTCATGTTTGTTAACTCGAAACATTGTCTGTCTCTAGTGGGAGCATAGAGATTTTCAATGGCTCTTCATAACATTAAGAAGATAAAACCTCACTCGAAGAGAAAACCTAGAGAGCATGGTTATTAGGCCCAATAAGAAAATATTTGATCCGTGAATAACTTGTAAGACTTATTGCATTTTTATGCATTTCCATTATCTATACCTTTTCCATGTGTGACATACTTGTTTCTTTTTGTTGATGACTGTTTGTTGTTATGGCTACTCAATTTTTCAATGTAGCATCTTTGTTGTGTTTTTTGATGACTATATGCTATTATGGCCTTCATGTATTATATGAACATGGTTGGATTGATGTTCGTTATCGTAGTTATTTATCACTCTATTTTCCAATTGCTTGTTGTTTCCATTCAAGTGTTTTTGTTGGACCAAGGGTTGCATGAAGAATGTTTTGTTGTTTTTCTCAGGCGAGGATATTGAAGCAATAGTTTTGTTGCATGTTTTAAAGGTTGTCAATTGGTTTGGATATGAGGAGAAGACGATAATGTTGATAAAATAGGGGTTTTCTATATTGAAGAATTTGGTTGGTCTAGTAGAGGGAGGTTAATGGGGTGTTTGAGGCATGATGACATGGTGGGGATATAAGGTCTATATTTTAGGGATGTTGGTAGAGTTTCCAGGTGGTAGGGTTATTGATTCATGAATAATGCTAGGGGAGGGGTTCTATCATTAACAAATGGTGAAAAATTGCGTTAGCGTTTGATAGCTCTGAGGACATCGCACTTTTGTGGAAATTAATGGAAATGGACACTAGTTTTTCCTTATTAATGAACTAATTTGCACTAAATTTTATTAAACATGACTATTTATCAATGGAAATATTTGATGGTGGATTAGCATGAATAGTCCTTAATGGTATGGTTAATATTACATACTATCTAACATGCTTATTGATGTGTCGATGCTATGGATATTGATTATGATATTGCATATTTTTTTATGATGGATGGGTAATTGTGATAACCCTTGATGAGGATTAATATGATATGTTGTATTATGATGTGGTTCCTCCTCATATGATGCTTACATATGTCAAATTTCATGTTATGATGTGGGTTATGTGAATGCACTATTAGAGATATATGTCATGTTGTATGAATTATGATTAATGTGTATATGCTTTTTCATGATGTGGGTTATGTGGATGCCCTGTTAGAAGTGACTATCTATAGATTCCATGTTACCGTGTGGCTTATGTGGATTCCCTACTAGAAAGGTACTTCATGATGTGTAAATATGTTAGATACATTATTATTGGAGTGATTTGATATTAATCATGATGTATAATACCAATTGAATAAGACTACATGAGAGGATAAATTAGCATATGACCTAATTTAATAATCAATTATATGAGGATAAATTATAAATTTACAAATTAACTATATACACTTCTTACTACCATACCAAGTCCATCTTTCCAAGAATCATTAGGTGGTGTTGAAAAACACAATTTTTCATATGCATGGGTCGTTATGTGACTATGATTTTTTGGATAACTTGGGTGACACAAATGACACAATTAAAATTCATTTATAAATTAATTGAAAATTGAACCAAAAAAACAACAACACACATATCTTGAAATAGAACAAAAAATAACAAATATACCACATATTTGTCTACATAACTATGGTCATTCAAGTATACCATCATGATCACTTCTAATACTAATGGTCTCAATTAACTTCCCAATCTTAGAGTAAGGCATGAAGTATCATACCTTTGATGAGTTATTCCTTGGAATTGTTTGTAGTTGGAGGTTTGTACCAACAACCAAGTTCATAAAGTGGTATACAACTTCACCTAGTCTATAATCTTGAAATATGTAACCACCTTTCTTTCGTGTTCTTTCATCATGTGTGATATATTCTCATTTAATAACCATTGACCCAATCAGAAATTAAATTCCTTCAGAGTTTGTTCCTGAGAGCATGTGGGTCTGCTTTCCCTATGAGCAATATTCCAACCAATAGTTAGTGTTGCATTCATTACCTTTTGGGGAAACCACTATCCATATGTGCCCTGAAAAAAAATGGAGTGTTGACATGTGAATCCATTAAATTTCCAAAGCATACAACACTTATGCTAATTATTCAAAATTAATATAATATTCATAGAACCTGCTAGTATAAGATTTGAGACATGATCATAATCTGCTTAAGTATTTGATTGGTCCTCCTCCAACTGGGATAATTCCATAGTTATAAGTTTACCAAGGGGACTGATACACGATACCATCTATCAACCGATTTTGTGGATTCACAATCATTCCATTCATTACTACATGAAACATAGAATCAAGAGAGTTTTCTTGTCCATATTTCAACTATTACATTGTCTGATGTTCAAAATGAATGGAATCCACTAGTACCCTGGATTTTTTTTCATTCATACCATTGTGATCAATATACATTGACCACCTCTCAAAAATCTATATGTACATTTCCTTTCTTGGTTGATTGGTCTTCTCACCTTCTTGTTCCCTCTACCATTATTGAAGAACACCATTAAACAATGGATTTTTCGTCTCGGATGAGGGAACTAGTTGCGAAATTCATTTTTTTCTTATGTGAGGTTGTTTTGATGCATGAGCCTACTCCATCGTGCTCCCCTATCCTACCAGTCTCAAAATAGTTCCAAATATGTGGTACCTTGTGTTTTTTTTTCAACATACACAACCATTGAAATACATGAGCATTTTTTAATTAGCCTGTGCAACCATCTRACCAAATCCAATGTTGATCCATCTATATGTTCTTCTCCTTCAGGTGATTGAAAAAATAACTGAAAGCAATGTTGTACATAAGCTAAGTCATGGAACTAATTTTCACTTATGCAGAAGTGATACTCCTTCAATATAACTCTATTTTATTTGTTACTATATGGTCGATGTCTATATGTGATATGGATCATTATTTTGATCCACTTTGAGTTATAATATTGGATTAGAATCTCATTTTTCAATTGAAGGGTGTACTTCTTAGCAAAATCAACCAATGATAAGATAGTACCAACGGAAAATATTTCTATGCATATTCTAAAATTTTCATTCCGCCATTGAGCCACATGGACATGTTGAAAATATTGTTGGGTATTTTCAAATAAGTCCTTGATGAAGTCACATACTCATACATGGGAAGTCACCAATTGTATCTTTTTCTTTCCCTCCCTCCGTCAATACCATATGCTACATAGCTAAATATTTTCAAGTCAACATCCTTCCTATCCAATTCATACTCATTTCTCACATGGATGCACTTGCTCAGTAATTCCATTCCACTACACCTGGGGCATGTCCCATCTAAGAAATATTTTTTATAGAAAGTACAACCTTGTAGCCTTGTATAGAAGTTGTTATGAATAAAATCTATAGATGATGATTTTTGATGATTAAAATTGTCAACGAAGTTTTGCCCGCAAAGTGTTGCTAAATCCTATTATTATAAAAAACTAAATAATACTAGTAGGTGGGACCCCCTTGAACTATTGGAGATTGGATTTGTTCATTTTTTGTGTTGTGATGATGCATGACATGGCTTACATGGTTGATGATATCTTGTTTTTATTGGTATGAGTTGAGCTTTTGAAGTGTTGATTCTTTATGTTACTACAACCTATGTTATTCATTAATGTCATTGCTATATGTTCTTATTGCACCTGCACAACAAACATGTTAGTGAAATTACATGAAAGGCAGTTTTGAGAAAGGAAAAAATACTATAAAGTGCAAGGAAAAGGAATCTAATTCTATGTTTTTACTATACTACATGCAAACAATTGAAAGGAAATGAGAAACAATTGCAAAGGGGAAGAAATTCAAGCTATCCTATATACTATATTACATGCATAAAAGACTTAACGATTATTGTTAAATCCTAGCTAGCAAAGTAAATGGTTATGGAATTGTGATTGAGTCATATGGTTAATATGCATATGGTATGAAATGTTGGTGGTGCATTTGGCAAGGTAATAGCGCTAATGGTTATGTGAATTGTTATGTGGAACTGGAATTATGTTGTGGCATAAGTTAGAAAGGTGGTATGGTCTATTGGGTTTTAATGTGGTGATGGTTTCAATACATGGTTTGATTAATGGTTAATGAAAAATGTGTTGGCATGTACTGATGAGTTAATTCATTGTGGGTGGAGGCGACGTGCATTTACTACATGTCACCTTTACTCCTCATGTTAGTCGCCACCCTAGTCGGGCTATTGTTTGATCTTGCTATTGTGGTTATGCTCCGAATTTTTAGCAGGGAGGAAGCGCTCGACCAACTCTCATTTTAAGGAATTCGATTACAAGTATGTCTTTTTTTGGCCATTTGTGATTCTCCTCTGGTTATGAAATGATTACTGGCTTAGGTGTATAGGTTTGTGTTTTCCTAAGTGTTGCAAATGTGTGAAATTTTTTTCTTGAATGAAGAGTGGATGGTTCTTCCTGTAAAAATATTGAATTCATGGAAGTGATTGGTCATCCTAGGTGGTAGCTCTCTGTTATCCTCGCTAGTTTTTTTGGAGGGTTTTTGTTTTGTCTTGAGTGGATGGCTATCTTCACACATTTGTCACTAAACCCAGTCTTTGGCTTTTGTGGGGTTAGTAGTTGGAGGTCTCCTGCAGCATTGTGTTTCATTCACTTGGGCATTGGTTGTTTCCACCACTAAGAGTCACAAAGTGAGTGTTCTGTTCTTACCTAGACCTTGTATTCACCTCAGTAATGTGGTAGTTTGAATGAAGAACATGAGGGTTATAACCTGTGTGCATGAAAAAAAAATTCTAGGCCAAATGGGAGCCTCACCATTTTGTTATGGCCCCCTACCATGTATTGTTACCTGTCCATGAATGAATCATGATGGATCTCTTTGTGTGCACAACCTTGGCCTCAAAGGTTCCACCATTACAAGGAGTTGGCTCTGTTCCCCTGGTGTTGGCTACATAGTAGAAACTTAACCCTCCAGTCTAAAGTTTTATAGAGGAGACTGTCGTGCCTGTCAAGTTGCTATGGGTTATTGTGGATTGAATGTATGGTTGATTACTTTGAATACAAACTCGCCCAATTGGTTGTATGGAAGTCATGTGGGTTTGGCATTTAGTTACTGCCTCTGTGATAATAATGATAAACCCTACATTGCCAATTGCACTTTCAAAGTACACAATCACTCTCCTTATGTTAATAACTCAATATTGTTAATGGAGAAGGCCCTGCCCTGATTCGATTTGATGCGTGGGTATGCATAGTTGCCACAACTTGTTAGGTTAATTGTTTTTTTTTACAACAATGGCGAATTGTTTGGTTGATACACAATCACTGGTATTTGCACTAATGATTATTTGGATGATAGATGGCATTGGTTACAAATTCTTGGTGTTTCTCACGCATGTCATGTTGTGTGTATGGTGTTTTTGCAAAATGAAATAATGGGTGTGGTAACTATGGTTTTCTTTGGGGCCAAATGATTATTGAACTGGATGACTATAGAGAGTATATCCACTGCATCCTTATGCTTTTTTGATTGTATAAGAATGAGTTTGCACATCATATTCGATCACGGTGTGACTAAATCGAAGCAATGTTATATTAAATCGAAGGCTCAACACAAGATGTTGAGTTATTACCGTGACTGTGTGTTTTTTTTTGTTAAAGTGGAATTGTTGCATCACAGGGTTTTGTTGGTTGCGCACTATGTACAACATAGATTGCTTGAGTTCTCACAGTCAGAGATACTCACATAGTTTTTGAGCACGTTTTGTTGCATCCCGATCATTTGTTGAGACATGCTTGTTGTTGATACATCGTCGTGTTGGATGGATGGCCCATCTTTTTACAGTCACATTAGATTGGGCTTGCATAGTGATGGAGTTACACTTGCATGATCAAATCACCTTGTGCATAGCTTGTGTCTAAATGGTGATTGTGGGTTGTATGTTTAATTGTCAATTAGGTTGTTGCAATTTGGTCTTGATTATTTTGGTTACTGCCTACATATGTTTAATGAATATCATTGCATTTAAATAATGGGCCTGACTGCAATAATAGTGACTTCATTGTTAATTGAAAACATGACTTTTGAGTATTATTGTGGATTGAAATGCATGGGAAATGGTTAATTTTGATGGTTAATAGAGTGGGATGGCTACTGTTTGGAAATTGTTATAAGATGAAAATAAGGGAACAAAATCCTTTTTACAGATTGTGTGGGATGCATACTGTCTTGTGATGGCACTGTGTTGGATAATTGATTATGAATAGTGAACTAGTTAAATGAACATAAATTATTATTTGGTCAAATGATTGATGGCTGATGCATCTCCTTTCGTAGAATGTTTTATGGATCACTTGATTAATTTCATGAACAATAATCATTCTTCTTCCCTTCCATTATTTCACTTTCTGCTAATTACAAACCTCGTCACCTCCCATATTCATTTTTTCATTCCCTGTTCTGAGATTGATTATAGTCAAGACAATTTATGTGTTAAAGTAAAGGAAAGTGGTAATGTCTTGTGTGGATTGCAGTGAGGTTTTATTGGTTTTATTTATAGTTGATTGTTGTTGTCATTGAGTAGTAACCATGTTCTTTTCCCCTCATGATATCATGTTTCGCTCAATACCCCTCACATATCCCAAAACCCTTTTCCCTGCTCGTTGATAAACAATAAAACAATTTGTATGGATTGGATTGCATGAGTCTGATACATTGTTGAGCCAAATCTATTTCATATTTTTAAGAGTTGTCATGTATGGTTATTTAAAATACTATTTTCTAATTGATCACACATGCAGGATGATTTTTTTTCAGTCGAGGTAGCCATGGCTGAGGAAACAAAGGTAGAGGTAATTGGAATCGAGGCCCAAGAATGCCTAGGTTCTCCATACATTTTGACGTTGATTCACAAGAGCTTGGCCAATTGTTTTGTGTCAGATTATTCAATTGGATTGGGCAAAGGAATATTCCAACCTAGGCCTGAAAGGCCTCCTTTACAAGCCCCGCAAGCCCCCAATATCCCCGTACCACCTCATGTCTCATTGCAACCCGAGGTCCTGGAAAATGATGGATGGCAGGATATTGTCCACCCGATAGTCTCTGAACATCGTGGCTGGCCCAAAGTCTCCTTTCTTGCTCCCTGCCTATTAACCCCATTGTCTAAGCTGCCCCTCACCACTAGCCAGTGCAATCCTCCCATGCTAGCAAGAGATTGAAAACTGAGGCCCACCATGCCCCTGATAAAGGAAAATCCATTGTTTCCCCTTCCTCACCCTCCAATGGCTCTGACAAATCTGTGTCTTCCCGGATGCATTTGAGGGACGATTGTTCCCATGTGATCAGTGAGATTAGGCCTAAAGGCTCTCCACAACCAAAGGAAAATTTAGGAAAATCAAGAGGTGACAAAAACAATCAAGGAAGGGTTGCATCACAGACTGAGAAATATGACTTTTGAGTTTTTATTATATCTATTGTTTTATGACAGTTGGCTTTAGGGATATTTGGACAACATGTTTATTTTGGATATATGAGTATCGTTTTTGAAATAATTTCAAATTTCATGAGTTTAAATTACCAAAAGTGAATTTGTTGATGAGAGACACAAGGAGGCATGTTTTTCTTAACTAATGGTTATGTTATGATTGTTATGATTGTTATGAACTAAAGGGAGTCACAAGGGGTCCCACCTACTAGTTATTATTTATTTATGACCCTGATTATAGTTATTACTCTTCCCCCTAACTAAAGTTAGTTGAGTCTTTTAATTAACTCAACTAATGAATTGGTTCAACTTCTTCAACCAATTCTAATTTGTTAGAAGAAAAAGGAAAGGGAAGAACAAGAGGAGGATAGAAGAAGAATCATACTAAGGTTTTATCTTTGATTTTATGTTGAGATAATTCAGTTTTCATTCATTCATTTATTCATCACAAGCCTAATTATCTTTTATGATAGCAGGGTCTTATTGTAGACAACAATATTCAGGGTTGAATCAAATCATTCAGACACTTGTTTTTCAGAGGTGTTGATCTATCTTTGATAGTTTGTGTAGAATTGTCTGTTTGTGAATTAGTTTTCATGATTGATAAAGGCTATTGTGCAGAGTCGAGTGGGCAACAATTTGTGGCAAGATGATCCATCTTTTAGAGTTCAATTTTGGTTTTCTGTCAGAGGTCCTTTTGTATGTTCCATCGGGGATGTCTAAGTTTGACTTTGGTCCAAGATTTCTGTATGAGATTTTGTAAAGAAAATGACTCTTTGGTGAATTGGAATGAAATAAAGGATTGATTTATGTCTCATGTGTCTTGATTATCATCTTGGTTTCTTTACTTTTGTTCTTACATTTATTTCAGCAACTGTTATATTAAGAAAATTACATAAAAAGTGAATTTCCAGCAAGCTTTTTGTTGATAAAAGACTAGCCTAAGCACTCGTAATTAATACTTGTGAGTTAGGATGTTGTTTTTGTTGGCTATAAACATAGGGTGATATTCCCATCTACTTTGCTTTAGCCAAGTAAAGTCTGAAAATGCTTGAGTAAGATAATTTCATATCTTTTCCTCAACAATGACGATGGAAATATAACTGAGCATTCATGCATAAGGGTTAACTGAGCATTCCTACATAAGGGTGTTATGTAATACAAAAAATTATGTGTGTGTGTGTGTGTGTGTGTGTGTGTGTGTGTGTGTGTGATACTAATAACCATATTCAATGTGGCATCAAAAACAACATGTGTTACATATTGTGTTTATTCAAACATACCAAGGCTTGCATTTATGGAAAGAACTTTGGCCCAAGTTAAGTACACTATGTACAATCCTAAATCTCTCATACACTTATGTTTTTGTCATCTCACGAAAGTGATTAATATGAGGTTCATTGTCCCTAGATCCCCTTCTCAATTTTAGTAAAAATTTTTTGTTGGAAGAAGACCTAGTGTTCTCATGCCAAAAATTTTGTACAAGCCTTAACTGCTCTTATTAACTTCATGTTAGAACAAGGTAACTTACCAGTGAATATTCACAAAAAAATTTGGCCACTTTTGTCAAGGCTATCTCTTCTATTAGAATAATTTCAAAGGGTTTTGATATTGCATTTGATGAGATGAGAGGTTTGTTTGATCAAACAATGTTTTCTTGTGATGTTTCTAACAATTGATTGTGACAAGACACATTAAGTTGCATTCGGGTCTTTAGAACGTGTTTTCTTACCAATTTTTTGAAAATCATCCAC
>JASDQU011025921.1:0-14230 GCA_032191745.1 Picea mariana
TTTCTTGTGATTTAGGGTCGTTATCGCCTTCTTCAAATATATACATGGATGTCTCACATCCAACCATCTGCACAGTTTCATAACTTTCATTAGGTGAGTAGTAATTCTCTTGTTCAATTATTTTCTCATCATACACCTCATCTAGAACAACAACATTGGGAGTAGGCTGCCTGGGAACACTTGGTCTTTGCAAATTATCCGTGTTTTCAAACCTCACTCTGTTTTCTTGGGGAGGGTTCCTTCTTTTCTATGGGACTGTAATTCTTGGATTTTCCCCATAATTATCTCCCCTTCTTAGTCAGGTTATCTTGTTCTACATTTTCTTGATAGTTCTATTCATTTGTGAAATTTCAATTATTTTCTTATTTTCTTGTGTCACCATAGGGTCAACCTTTACATCAGGTATGGTTCCCTTGAAAAATCCTCCTCCCATTGTTTGGTTTCGAGCTTGTCGTGGCCTGAATTCTTCATTCTTTCTTGAACTGGAATCTCCTTGATTATCAATACTTAATCCTCCCAATTTCCTTTGTCCTTTTCCCAGTATAATGTCGGGGTTGACACCCATTTCAATCATAATTTATTCCATCTCAGTGGCTTTAGTCATTGCCTCCTCCAAGGTATCCATTTGGGATGTTATGATAGCATATTTCACATTTGGGGGAATTGCATTCTTATAATAACCGAGAATGACTGGGTTATTTGGAATTTTATCTTCTGGAATCTTACTCAAGGTTTTGTTGAACCTAATATTAAAATATTGTATCCTTTCATTCTTCCTCAAACCAATTTGGGTGAAAATGGTGAGAATGGTATGATAAGAAATTGGAGGGGCGAACATAGTTAGGAACATTGCTTCGAGGTCATTAAATGAGCGAATTGATATAATGGTAAATATTGTATACCATTCATATGCTCTTCCTGATAAGGTTTGTAGAAACAACCTTACCATGTGATGCAGGAGCATCACCTTCAAAGTCAACAACACACGCATGGAGGAAAACGAAGGAAATCTCAGCAATGACAGAATTTCAAATCGAGCATTTAACTCAAAATTTAATGGGTTGTTGAGATATTTTTGTAACAACATTTTAAAATGTAACTTGTTTGTAAAGTCTTGAAGTACTGTAAGAAACTGTAGATATGGAGTGTCAACTCTATCTGGCAATAACTAGTAGTTATTGTAATAGGACAGAGTAGTTAATAACTTTGAATTTGAAATGATAGATTTTAGAACAGGATGAGGGAGATCGTGGAGTATTTTATTGTAACATACCAAAACAGATAGATAGAATAGAGAGATCAGTAGAGCAGGGTAGAGTAGTAGAAGCACTATGTATTTTGTTTTTCATGAATGAATAGAACAGACAAAAATTGTCCCAAATACTTGGACTGTGTTCATTTCATGTGTGATTGAATGAATGTTATTCTATGTGTATGATTTATTACAGTTTGTTTCATGTATGAGTGTTCAAGAGGTTAACTGTATGAGTTCGTAACGAAGTTGGTTGAGTTTCAATCATTTCTCTTCTGATACTTGTATGCAACGTTTGCATCTCGAACATAAGGAGTGCGTCGACTGAGTCTTATATTGAATTAGAGAAGTTCAGAAAGAGAATAAGAGAAACTCAAACCAGGTGCAATGTGTGCACATCATCAAGAAGCCAACAAACTTCAAAGAACCAACGTAGAAGAACGCCAGGTGGGCGCGAAGCATTTTATTTTCAAGAAAATCCTTCGAACTGAGTTATTTGAAATCCCGAGAACGCAAAGTGTGCATGGGAAATCAAAATCCTTTTCAAGGATAGGAGCTCAGAAGAGATAACACTTTTCACAAGTGTTGACGAGATCCCAGAGATGGATTCATTGGGAGGACAAAGGTTTGGAACCTTTGAAAGCGGATAAATCTTCCAAGGTGGAGAGATATCAGAAGCTCAGGAGGAAGAACAACTGTGATCATTGGATCATAGGGGAGAAGATTGATAGTCGTCAGATCAGAAGGAAGTGCTCGAACCTTAGTACTTCACGTACTGAGGAGAGAAGCTATTGGGGTTGAAACTTGAGATTTACGAAGTCCAGAGACCCGAAATAGAATCTCGACCATATGGTTAGTTAGATAGATCTGAGTCGTCAGATCAATGGAGGCGAAGACTAAGCGTTGGATCGCCAAGAGGAATCACAGTCGTTGGTTGCTATAAGCTCAGGAGGGAGAGCATATGGAAACTTGAGATTCTTAGAGTCCAGAGTGCCAGAATGCCGAAGTGGAATCTCATCCATCCGATTGATCAAGCATGAGCCATCATGTATCACGGGTGCACAAGGAGTCAAGTTTGAGACTTGAAACTTCTAGAGTGCGGAGGGCTAGAGAGCCAGAGTATATCTGGACCATTGGAATTTAGGAGGGTACATGTAAATAGGTCAAAAGATTAAGAGGAAAGTAGGGGTTGAAGTCTTGAAAATTCTAAATCCCTAACCTCAAAGAGATGCGAGCCGTCGATATGTATAAAGAGACTTTCCAGTAGATCACAATCTTCGGGAAAAGCAAAACAAGAGTTTCTAGTTTGAGAATTGAAAACATCGGGGTGTGAAGGCCCAAAGCCCCAAAGTAAGATCTAGACCGTGAGATTTGAAGGAGATGTGGCACACATCAGTGAGCTCCAGTAAAATTCTCTAAGAAATCCTTGGTCGTTGGATCAAGAGGACAGGCGTCAGGGGGATCAAATCCTTCGGATAAAAGAAATGAAGAAAGGCAAAGTTTTGAGATTTGAAACTCCAGAAGTCCGAAGACCCAGAGTAAATCTCTAGCGTCAGATCAAGGAGAGGGTCATTGGACCATTGATCTATGTTGAATATTCAAACACCTAAAGAGAAAGTAGGACCATTGATCTGGGAGTTGGACAAGTGTCCATAGATCGTTAACTCTAGGGGATTGACATAGGAAGGAAGTTGGGTTTGAGACATCGAATTCTCGAAGTTCGGAATTGCGAAGAGATGTCGACCATCGAGTCAGAAGTAGTAGATATGATCTGTATATTTTAAGGATGCATATTTGATCGTCGATCTAGACGTGATCATCAATATCGTGAGATCGATGATGCCTCAACATTGCAAGAACAAAAGTTGCAAGTAGTTTAATATATTAAAGGCGGGCCACAATTTGAACCGTGGTTTTTTCTGGAGGACACATGTAGGCTAGAGAAGCATTGCGAGCCCAAAATTAGTTTAAATCTAAACCACTTGTGACCATGCCCGCAATCATGTGGTCATATCAAGTGAGGGCTTATCCGAAAGGGAGCTAACGCCAACACTATCAGTTTTTGCACAGAGAAAAGGGGGAAGGTCATGGGTTGCTGTCAGACCTGTACCAAGAAGTCGAGGGGGGCTATGTTTAGATACAGAGGTAAACCTTCAAGGCTTCAGAGAGTCTTTTGACTTGAGAATCGAAGGATCCAATACGAGGAGGTCGCACAACCCTACGGGGGAGTAGGGGGGCTACATCAGGTGGTATCAGAGATAATTTTATGTTTTTTTGCAGACTAAAAACAAAAGGAGAAAGGAGGAAAGTTGGTATCATTTGTAGTATCAAATAAATTTGATTTATGTTTGTAGGTGACATAGTGAAATCATTCCACCCAGAAGCCACAAAGCAAATGCATAAATGGAAGAAGAAATTAGGCTTCTCCGAATGTGACTAGATGCCATGGAAACAACACAGAGGAGAGCACCATGCATTGGTGATCTCAATGAAGGTGAGAGCGAAGAAGAAGCATAGGGCGAAGAAAATGTAGCAAAAGTTGTTGCACAAGATCGCTTGATAAAATATGTTTCAAAGATAGGAGCCAAAGAAAGAATAGAGGTACCTATGTACGAAGGCAATTTGGAAGTTGAAGAATTGTTAGATTGGGTACGTGCTATGGACAAATACTTCGATTACGAAGATATCGAAGAAGACAAGATGGTGAAGCATGCAGTGACAAGACTTAAAGTTCATGCAGCATTATGGTGGGATGAAATGCAAGTCGAACACAGAAGAAATGGTAAGCAGAAAATTAAAAAATTAGATAGGATGGTAGCTAAGATGAAAGCCATATTTATCCCAAAGGATTACCAAATCAATCTTTACAGAAGATTGCAGAACCTGAAACAGAGAGATTTATCAGTGAAGGAGTACACTAAAGAATTTTACCGAATGAACATCAGGGCTAGACAGAAAGAGAATGAAGATGAAAAGACAACCAGATATATCAATAGGATGATATATGAAATGAAAGAAGAGATCAACATGATGTCTGTCAGTAAAGTCGAGGATGCCTATCAAGCATCCTTGAAAGCTGAGGAAAAATTGGCCAAGAAGCAAAGCCAACGAAGCAAAGGAGGAAATTCAAGCAGAAGCAAGGGAACCATCAGAGAGAAGTTCCATAAGATGAAGCCTGAAGCTGACAAACATCATAGTCACCATGATAAGGGTGTAAGTTCTAAAGAAGGAAAACATGTAGGAAGAAGTTCTTTTTCCAGAGGTAGAGGAAGAGGAAGATCCAGAGGAGGCATAGTTAAATGTTATACCCATGGAAAAGAAGGACACAAATATTGGGAATGTCCCAACAGAAATAGAGAAGGAGGCAGAGAAGCACACATTGTTGAAGCACAGAAGCATGTGGAAGCAGAAGTAGCATAAGGAGGAAGAAACCTCATGATGAGAAAAATTCTTCTTAAACTAGAAAAAGAACCAGAGGAACCAGTCCAACGAACAAGTCTGTTCAGAACTACTTGCAAGTCGAAAGACAAAGTTTGCAAGGTGATCATAGACAGTGGGAGCATTGAAAATCTAGTATCCATAGAGATGGTGGAGAAGCTAGAGCTGAAGACAATTGCACATCCAAAGCCATACAAGGTATCATGGTTGCAAAAAGGACATCAACTCACGGTAAGTCAATAATGCCAATTTGAATTTAAAATAGGAGGTTACAAAGATGAAATATTGTGTGATGTAATTCCTATGGATGTCTATCATATTTTATTGGGGAGGCCGTGGCAGTTGTTGGTGTCTAAATATGTCCTAAAAACAACCTTAGTTTAACATTAACTTATCAACCCAGAGATTCGTCTTTTATCTCAAGAATATTAGCAAAGTCTATGCAAGTAGCCTAAAATTGTGTAGCTAAACCAAATCTGAGTTCATCAACAATCAAGTTCCTCAAACGTTCACCAAAGATTCTAAGAACTAATGGAATTGAAATTTGATTACTAAGATGTTGTAAAACAGAAAGGAACTAATTAATCTATTGAATTCACTTAACTAAAAAGAAGTAATTGAATCTAAGTAAGGACTTGCAAAATTAACTATCAATTATGAATTATGATTACTAGAAAGGAAATAACAAATTACTCTATATACAGAAAGAAACAACAATTGTAATCTAATCGGAAGGGACAACTAATGTAACTTTTACTGAAAGGAACATTGTAACTTTAACCGAAAGGAACAACTATTGTAACTTTAACTAAAAGGAACGACAATCGTAAATCTAAGGAAAAGGAAAAGCACAAATGAAAATGTGAGGAACTGTCAAGCAACAACTTCAGAAATGGAAATCATAACGACAATCATTAATACTTGAGGGAAATGTATGTCTTCTATACACAAACAATCATATAATCATTAACACAATTGCATTTATCCTTGGCTATTATAAAAGAGATCTGAATCACAAAATAGAAATCAAACTTCGAACTGATATAATTACAGAACGAGACAGTAGCTCCTTCAGATTGGGCCCTCGGTCTTCAGAAGTACTGCTACGAGAAACTTAGAACACAAAAATGGTAGAAACACTCAAAACTTTCATTGATTCCATAGCTGGTGAAACATTTACAAAAACTACTTGCGTAGAACAATTCTGAATCTAAAATGCTTGAATGCGTTGTTTTCTTTCTTTTTTCTGGATCTATTACCCTCTTATATATTACAATACTCTGGGTAAATCAAGTTATCCTGAGGATCGAAAGATCCTCAGGATTGATTTACTATTATAAAATTACAATATAGAAAATGCATTATCTTCAAAACTGCTTTGCGCCTAAAAAGTTTTCAACCTCCAATAGCTTGCGCATAGCCAAAATCTCTTTGGTTATCTTTGAAAGTTATTTATCCAATTCTGCAACAAAATCAAACCATTCCAATAGTAATTTAAAATCTATTTAATAAAACTTCAATAACAACCCTAAGAGACATATTAATCATGTTCTTTCCTATTTATCCCTAACTATTTGAAGAATCAATCAAAATCATATCATGAACTGTGGGAAAAAGGAAGATATTTATACCTTTTTTGTAACCCAACATACCCCCCAGCTTACCTTCTTGCATGTTCTCATGCAAGCTGGAATCTTTCATGTAAAACAGTTATACTGTAGGGAGGAAAATTTGGTTCACCAGGTCTCCTGAAACCATTGATTCTTTTGATTTCTTCAAAAGTGGCATCCTGTCTCTTTTTATTAATTTGATAATCCCTCTAGTAAGTTTCTGGAGAAAACTAGAGGAGAGGGGGGTTATACCTGCATCCCATCCAAGCAGGTCCTTCCTCCTGGAGTAGTCTAGAATTCCTTTCCACTCTGAAGGTTGCTGCAAAGAAATTTCTAAATCCAAAGGGCTCTCTACTTTTAACCTCATCAGAGGATGCATCCAATCTTAGCTTGGAAGCAGCAAGATCTTCTTCCTTGAGTTCTCTAAAATATGTGATACCTAAATGGATGACATGTAAATGGATAGGAGACAATGAGTCCACAACCCCTACCATTTTCATGAAGGTCTTATGTCGCATGATGGTTGGGAAGGATTTTGGATTCTCTCCTCTAATCCAAATATCTAAACCAGTTTCCCTATTTATGACCTGGTTCCTAGTAAAGGACAAGAATGCCTAGAACTGTATGTCCCCTATGAAGAGGCCAGGGTTGTCTCCTCTAACTTCTTCCAAAATGAAATTGTGGAAATATAATTCACACAGAAGGTATTGTACCTTCTCTTCTTGATCTCTGAAACATGAAATAAATTCTAGTACAGTGGCAAATGAAATGGGTTTACCTGCTCTGATGGCCTTCACTCTCAACAATAGATATCGTTCCAACAAGAATAAAAAATAATTTGTGGCAGGGGCTCTGCAATTGATGGCATCAGAGTAGACATCACAGATGTGTTTGATTTTCTCCAAAGCTTTTTCCAATTGGGTCTGCACCTTTTTTATCTTCTCTTGGGCTCTGGTAAGCGCAGCCTAAGTCTCACCCTCTATTGCTGTCATGTCCTTCAATTATTTAACAATCCTTTGATATTTAGTTCTAGTTACCATTCCATGTTGGTGTTGGACCAATGCTTGTTGTGATTGTGTAAGTTATTCTTTTAGTCTATTGATGGTGACACTCTATGCTTGAGATTGAGATGCTTGGTATTCTTCCATAGCACTCATCTCTTCCCTGGATTGAGTTAATTCTTGCTGGGCTTGTCCCAATTCTTCTTTTAGCTTATCAATGATGGAACCATGTGCCTGAGATTGGGATGTTTGATATTCATTCATTTCTTCTCTGGAGTTAATTAATTCTTGTTGGGTCTATGCAAGATCTGCTTCCAGTATATTCATGATAGTACTCTATTCCTGGGACTACTCTATTATAGTCAATAATTCGCCTCTATTTTGAATTAGGGTTTGTTGACACTGCAATAGTCCTTCCTCCAGTCTCCTAATAGTATCATTCTACTCAAAGAGTTGAGCTATTTTCTCTAAAATCAGAGTGTCTGTATGTATCCCAGCATCAACCATCTCTTTTGTTTCTACAAGAATTACATCTTCATCCTGAACTACTGCTTCTTCTACCATTAATTCCTCAAGGTTTGTCTGTATCCCTACAGAATTTGTACTAACTGCTTTCTTAGGAAGAGGGTTTCTTCCTTGCATTCTGCCCCTTTTGTTTTTCTTTCTTCTGTGGTTCTTGTCTGCTAGTTCTAACTGGTTCCTCAATTCCTTGATAATCTCCCTGAGTTTTCCCACCTTCTACTTTAATACCTCAACTCTCTTAGCCTTTTTCTTCAACAATTTGTTTTCTTTATTTAATTTCCTAATTTGTTTCTGACTTTTGGCTGATTTCTATCTATGAGGGATCTCAAGGTCTTCTTCATTCCGACTAGCAGATGGTTGTCCCTCTGTTCCTTCCAAGTTCTCTAGTTGTCCAAGAGGGTCTCTCATTTCAAAAATAAATTCTTCCTGTGTTGTGTCGTCTAGAAAAGACATTTCAATATCAAGAAAGTCTTCAGCTGGTTTTGAAGAGGAGGCTGGTTCTAGGTCTTTCTCCATATTATTTTCATCTCTGTCAGTTAAGGTTCCTAAGTTCCCCAAAACTTCAGCTATTTCTATCTCATAGCTCTTCAAAAAGTGTCTTGTCAAGTGCTCTGTTGCAGGTTGGGTGTCTCCCTGATTATCCTTTTGTGTTGTCTTCTCTTCTTGCTCAATTGCTTGAACATTTTCTTGTAGAGGTTGTTCTATGAAATTCTGAAGTTCTTCAGGGTGCTCTGTTGCATCCTGAATTGCTTCAGTTGTTTCCTGAGTTTGTTTGCTTCTCTTCCTTGTCCTAGGGGGGGATCTAGGAGCATCCATTGTTCTCTTCTTCCTTTTTGTTAATTCTTGTGTCTGTGAGGTCTGGGCCTCAGTGATTTGAGCAGGGTCTTCTTCAACTTCAGTTTGAGGTGGTGGAATTTCTCTTTGGGTGGTAGTCGCCTACTCCAGTTGTGGAGGTCTATTGGCCTCAATCAGATTCTCCCAAGTCAACTGTTCATAAGAAAACTTCATGCAGTATGGTATTCAGGAAGAAAGGTAAATTAAGTACTAACCATTGCTTCAAGGTTGCCAACAATTTGAGATGGTGAGGTTGAATTACGTCGTATCGTCCATCGCAGGTGAGGTACCACTGAACTATCCCCACCAGTTCCTTCCATGGTTCACTGAGGGTACTGGGATTAAGTCCCTTTCCTTTTTTATCCAATTCTTCCCTAGGTTCTGTGAAATATTCCACAACTTTTCTCAGCTTCGTGTATTTCCCTATCCATTGAATGCCTATGTTAGGGAGGCCTATGACTTCTGCTACGATTTTTGGGGTAACTGAGATTTGTATGCCTTGCACCGTAGAGATTTCTCCTTATAGGTTTTGAAAGAATTCAAGAGTGGTGTTTGTGTCATATCCTTGCAAGCGGTTGAAGTACTCGGTCCACCCTAGGCAATGTAGGATTTCTCTTGCCTATTCTATAACCCAGAGTAATGTCGGCTCTTTGCGCACACTTCTACCACCCATATTTCTATGAAAAAGAAATAACGACTATCATTCATGTTTACAAATTTGGTTAGACCATCTTTGGAGAAGCAGATGCCAAAAATTGAAAATATCAGCGCCAACAAATGTATAAAGATGTGGGTTTCGTATTTATTACAATCATTACATCTAGTCGAGAAGTGTGCTGAGCATCCCCCCTCATTAATGTAGAGGTCGTCCTCGACTGTCAGTGTAGGTGGAAGTAATGAGTGCAGTTATTTTTGGGTGAGAGGTAATGATTGCGTTGCCGCCGCCGATAGGGACTAACCATATATAATTTTCAAAAAAACACATGCCACCAAAAATCATTTAAATGATAGTCTGTTTGATGTGTGGAATTTGCAAATTTATTACACCTATGTTCAAAAAAATGATTTATGGATAAATCAATCAAAAATAAATTAAATCTGTTCCTTTTTTTTTTTTATTCCACATAGCATAATATTGTTACTTTTCGGGTGATTGAGTATAACTCATATGATATCCTCATTATTTGAGTAAAGGAGATCTAGTGACACACATAAACTTGGTATTTTGAGATAATATTCCATACCACAGGATGAGCCGCTACTGCCCGCAGGTGTCCATAGCCTTGGCAGGGTTGCCTTTTAACCCTTAGATGAGCCTGTATCCTTAATACACATGTGAATCATCTTTTTCCAAAAATACCATTATCCTGGTTTGGTATCCAGATGATGATAATGCCACTCACTAGATTATAACTTAAGTGAAAAAGCCAGCTGGTGATGAGACCTCTTGTCCTTTGACAAAAGAAAATGTCAAAGGCCATTTCCCTAGTGTGGTATCCATAGTGGGAATGTCACTTAGGTTAGTATCCTATGATCGTGGTAGGTTGGCTCGTGATGAGACCCCCCGTTCTTTATGAAAAAGGTTTTCATTGTGTATCTTTATTTATTTGTATCTTTTCTTAATAAATATTTGAATTGTATTTTCCCAAGAAGACCATTATCCTGGTTTGGTAGCCAGATGATGATAATGCCACTCACTAGATTGTAACTTAAGTGAACAAGCCAACTCGTTATGAGACTTCTTGTCCTTTGACAAAAGAAAGTGTCAAAGGCCATTACCATGGTGTGGTAGCCATAGTGGGAATGTCACTTAGGTTAGTATCCCATGATTGTGGTAGGTTGGCTCGTGATGAGACCCCCCATTCTTTATGGGAAAATTTTATTATATATATATGTATGTATTTTTTTAATTTTATTTATTTATTTATTTATTTTAAGGGAGGCTCATCTACTCCTTAAGAGTAAGGGATGGTATAAGGAAGTGTAAATATGCCAAGTAAAAGTGTGCTAAAGACTCCTTATAATATAGAGTCAGAATATCATTCAGGTATATTTGTATATATAAGGGAAAGAAACAACTTATGGTGGCGATCAATTATGAACGAGGTTTAAGATATTTTGGAGAGATTATTCCAAGATTTTTTTTTTTTTTCTTTGACAAGGTGTGAGGGACCATCCAAAAAATCATGACAGATCATTGTAATGATGATTAGAAACAGTTCTGGTGAAAATTATTTGATGAAATCCCCACTTACGAAGGAATGGATAGTGTTTGAATAGTAAAGAAGGGAACGACAATCGTGCGAAAAGGAACAACAGTTGTTCCATTCAAAAAAAGGAACAACAAGTGCGCGAAAAAGGAACAACATCTATTCCATTCGAAAGGAGTAGTAGGCGCACGAAAAGGAACAACAGTTGTTCCGTTCGAAAGGAGAAGCAGGTGCACGGAAAAGGAACAACAATTGTTCCATTCAAAAAGGAACAACAGTTGTTCCATTCAAAAAGGAACAACAGGTGCGTGAAAAGGAACAACAATTGTTTTGAAAAAGGAACAACAATTGTTCCGTTCAAAAATGAACAATAGGTGCATGAAAAAGGAACAACCTTTGTTTCATTCAAAAAGGAATAGCAAGCTGCGAAAAAAGGAACATAATCGTCATGAACATGTAAAAGACAGAGTCCATGTGATAAGACAAAATGGGAGTATGGAACAGAAAAAGGTGCTAATTGTAGTTATCTGTCCTGCTTCTTGTTTCCTAGATGACCTTTTATAAAACAAAGAAAAACTAATCCACTCAGTTGGAAAACTATGTATAGTATGTAAAGTATAAAAAAAATACATCATTTATGGGGTTGGGGTGGCTGGGTTACCTTCCCAGTGAGCCAAAATCTGCACCGTAGGGTCTTTACTTACTTCTTGATAGAAAGAATCTTTTGAAGGTGGCTGGTGGTATAGTCGCAGTCGGTGTCCATTGACCAGAAAGGGTGATCCAGACCCATCGATGGTGCTCAAAGTAACCATGCCATTATCATGGACACCATTAATTTCATACGGCCCTAGCCATTGTGTCTGTAATTTCCCAGGAAAGTCCTGAAATCTGGAATCATAGAGGAGTGCCCAATCGCCTTTCTTGAATGATTTCTTCTTGATATGATTGTCATGCCAGGTTTCTCTCTATCACTGGACAACAACTATGCACTCCACAATAGACAAGCGTGCTTCATCCAATTCATTGAGTTGATGAAGGTGTCGTTTATGTACTTCTGTAAGATTTAGTCCAATTTCTTGGGCCATTCTTAGGGTCTTGATCTTGAATTCGATTGGGAGGATGGGTTCTTTACCATAGACTAGATGGTAAGGAGAGTAGCTGGTGGTGTTGCACCAGGTTGTACAATAATCCCATAAGGTATTTGGGAGCTTAGTAGCCCAATTATGTTGGTTTTTGAGACAGTAGACCTTATTGGTGCTTTTTACTTGCCCATTTTCCTGTGGATGGTATGGAGAAGTAACTCTATGCTTAATGTGATAGTTGTCCAGGGTAGCGGTGATTCTATGGCCTATAAATTGTGACACTCCAGCAGTAATTATTTCTTTGGGTAGTCCATATTGTACAAACAATTTGAAAAGGAATTTGATGACTACTTCTTCTGTTGCCTTTGGTAAAGCTTCTGCCTCTACCCATGTGGTCATGTATTCCGTTGCAATGAGAATATAGGCATTTTGATTTGACTTTGGATTAAAGGGGCCAATGAAGTATAGCGCCCATCTTTCAAATGGTTCTACAACTAGTTGTGTTTTCAAGGGCATTTCATCAGCCTAACTTAGTTTCCACATCCACTGACAGTTGTCGCATGTATGAACATATTTCTTGGCATCTTTGAATATTGAGGGCCAATAATAGCCCATCTGTAATATTTTGTGTTCGGTCCTGCAGTCTGCAAAATGCCCCCCACAAGGCTCATCATGTCCTGCTTTCAGTATGTCATAGATTTCATCCTCTCGTATGCATCGCTAGATCTGGAGATCGACTCCTGTGTGGAAAAGATATCCACTTATCCAAGTGAATCGTACGCTACGCTGGACGATCAATCATCTTTCCTTTGATGATAAATGTGTCGATAATCTTCCCCCTGCTAGATAGTTTGCTACATCAACGTACCAAGGTGGTTTTGTGTCGACAACAAACAGATGCTCATCTGGGAATTGGTCCTCAATTGTTAATGAGTCGTCTATTTTTGGGATGCGGGATAGGAAGTCTGCGACAATATTTTCTCTCCTGGGTCGATCTTCGATGGTGATATCAAATTCCTGCAATAATAATAACCATCGAGTGACCCGTCCATTAGTAATTGGTTTATTAGATAGATATCTAATGGCAGAATGATTAGTATACATGATAACTTGATAGCCTATTATATAATGATGAGATTTATTGATCGCATGTATAACAACTAAGAACTCTTTCTCTGTTACTGTATAATTAAGTTTAGCTGGAGTTAGATTCTTGTTAATGAAATAAATGGCGTAGGGTTTCTTTTCTTCTTCTTGTCCAAGAACAACACCTATGGCAATGTCTGAGGCGTCGGTGGAAATTTGAAATAGTATTTTCCAATTAGGTCCTCTCAACACTGGCCCTGTTGAGATCAGTTTCTTGAGTCTTGCAAAAGCCACATCAATTTTGTTAGACCATTGAAATTCTACATTACCTGTCAAAGCATGTAAGGGAGCAGCGGTTTTTGAAAAATTTGGCATAAATTTGCGATAGTATCCTGAAGCACCAAGGAAAATACGTACCTTAGTTTGTGTGTGTGGAGTAGGTAGATTAAGAATTACCTCAATTTTTGTTGGGTCTACGCTAATTCCATCTGCAGAAATATAATTCCCTAATACCACACCTTCTGTCATCATCATGTGACATTTTTCATGGCTTAAACATAACCTGGTAGCGATGCATCGTTCCAATACTTTCTCCAAATTATTCAAGGCTTGATCAAAGTCATTGTTGTACGGGGTGAAATCATCCATGTATACTTCAAGCCCTTTGCTAATCAGATCATTAAATATGCTCAGAATGGCCCTTTGGAATGTAACTGGAGTGTTACAAAGTTCGAAGGGAAATACTTTGTAGGAAAAAGTACCCCAGGGACATGTGAATGTCATTTTATCCTGATCTTCTGGGGTAATCTGGATCTGATTGTAGCCACTGAAACCGTCTACGAAAGAGAAGAATTTATTCCTTGCCAGGGTATCCAAGACCTGATCGATGAAAGGTAATGGAAAATGGTCTTTTTGAGTAGCTTTGTTTAGTTCCCTGTAATCAACACAGATTCGCCACTTGTCGTTTTTCTTTGGGATGATGACTAATTGGGAAACCCATCGACTATCTGAGATAGGGTATATAAAATATGCATCCAACAGCTTTTGTATCTCTTCTTTAACAATATCTCTAAGGTGGGGGTTCCGTCTTATTTACAGTTGTCGGATAGGTCAGATGTCTTTCTCAATATAAATGTGGTGTGTGCAGAGTTGTGGATCAATAGTTTTCATATCAGAGTACTCCTAGGCAAAAGAT
>JASDQU011025921.1:14337-32104 GCA_032191745.1 Picea mariana
CATTAAATCTTTCAGCGGGTCTCCCTATGCTTCATAGTCTAGAACAGCTTGGAGAATATGGCATGTTGGGTTACTTACAATGGTTGGGTCTCCCTATGCTTCATAGTCTAGAACAACTTAGAGCATATCGCATGTTGGGTTAGTTACAGCGGTTGGGTTGTTAATAAACCCACTGATTACATCATCCTCTAGTTGATTCTTGAGCTTGAGGGCTTCTTCCATCGTGAGTGGGGCACGCAGATCATTATTTGGATATTGTGGTGGTGGCAATTGCGGGTGTATGATCATTGGACTAGGTTTGGCTGGAGGATATAAGATGATATTGCTTGTAACCCCTCCTCTAGAAATTGTCATTGTACCTGATCGGCAACCTATGTACGCATCAGCTGTCGCAAGCCATGGTCTACCCAATATCAATGGATGCCCTTCAAGTCCACTTTTTGGGTTGATGATGAGAAAATATGTGGGATATTCCCAAGAATCAACTAAAATGGCTATATCATGTAGTGTTCCGAGTGGTTTGACCACTGATCGATCGACCAATTGCAACATAATCGGGGTTGGGTCGAAAGAGTGAAGACCCAGGGCATTGCAGGTTTCCATAGTTAGAATATTGATGGTCGCCCCTAGATCAACTCGGGTGTTTGGAAAGGAACACCCCTAAATCTGAACTGTTACTATGGGGTTCCCTAGATTTGCATATTTGACTGGTGTTTCTCTACCCAAAATTAGATCAGATAAGGCTCCCAATACATGAACTGTTGATGATTAATTTTTTACTTTTTTTATGGCCTTCCTCCCACATAGCTCCTTGATTGTTTTTGCATAGATCGGTATGTCTTGCAGGGCTTGCAGGAGTGGAATTTTAATGTATAAATTCTTGAGTTCCCTTACAATGTCAAATTCAAGATATACGGTGGGTTTCGCTATCATCAGTCTTTCAGGGAACAGAGGGGAGGGAATTTCATCCTTATCAGAGTCTTGTGATTCGACTGTGTTCCCCACTTGCTCAATTTCTTCTATTATTACCATAGTCGAGGGTGTTATTGCTGGTTATTTTTCATTCTCCTGTTCTTGGGGAACGCCATTTTGTTCTGGGGAGATTATGCACCTCGATATTAACCAAAGTTCATTGCATCCTACTGGATTCATTTCCCCTTCTCCACTTTCCATAATCTGGACGAGTTGAGCTAGTCTGTTATTTGGATTTGGGTGGGGTTGGGCAGGTAATTAAGGGAACAATTGTGACTGGGGAAATGGGGGTGGAGTTTGTAACGGGGGTTGGGTTTGAGAGGTCATCCCCATAGGTTGGTTATTCATCCCCATGGGGTGCTGCCAATTCTGGTTCCAATTTGGGTTTTGGGCAGTCAAGTTAGGCCATTGTGGAGGGTAGGCATTATTCGAATTTTTCCAGGATGAGGTGGGGTATTGCGAATTTGGACAATTGGAACTTGTAGTTGGTTGATTTTTCCAGTTGGGGTTTGTGGTAGGCTAGTTTGGCCAGGTAGGAATTACAGGTGGGTACTGTTGGGGCTACCAGCTCTAATTAGTAAATGGCTGACCCTGCCATGTGCTGCCAAAATTCTGTTGTTGATTATACTGTCCAGGAAAGAAAGAGGAAGGGTCCTATAATGTATTTTGAGGCCGGGACTGCCACTAATAGTGCTGAGCCATTAGATATAATGGTTTTGTTTCCTCTTCTGCTTCTTTGAATACAACTTTCAATCTAGGGAGTGATGGGAATTCATCTGTGTCGTGATCCTTGGCGCAAATAGCACAAAACCGAACTGTATCCAAGGGGCATTCCCTTGGACCATGTTTCTTTCTACACCTGTGTCAAAATATAGCCAAGGTCTGCTCTGCTTCTACCTTTTTTTGTTTGGCCTGCAATACATCCAATTGTGTAGTCAGAGTGCTCAAAATATCTGTTTTAAAGTTTTCTAGGAGATTACCAACTTCATCTCACGTAACACCCCCGCTGGTGATATTGTTGTTTCTTGTGAGGGACGTCCGCATTCCTGACTTGGTACATGTACTTCCTTATGAGCACCTGATACACAATAGAACAATGTCTTCATAAGTTTCCTGATAAATGTCACCTTTCCCCATTAAATTCAATGTTTCTACCCATTCATCTTTCATGCCTTTAATTAGAGTTGCTTTGAGTACTTCACCTAGTAATGTACCATAGGGTGATCTTTGCAAATTATACTGAAATCTTTCGACATATTCTTCTAATGATTCATTTTCTTTTGTAGTCATTTGAAAGATTTCATCTCTTAGGTCTCTGGTTCTACAATAATCCTGATATTTTAACAAGAAGGTTTGTTTCATATGGTCCCATGAATTGATGGTTCCACCTCCTAATCCCATGAACCAGCGTAGGGTCGCTCCCTTCAAGGTAGAGGGGAATAGTTTTAATTTTTGGGGTTCAGAGGTGTAATCATACCCTCTACATAGGACATCAAATTCAAATAGGAATGCATCTGGGTCTTCTGAAATCAATCCATGGAAGGTTGGAAGGTTTTGTAAGGGGATTTCTTTCATGGGGGCATTGGTAATTGGGTCAACTATTGGATACTCCAGCGTAGAGGTCTGGGGTTGTTGTTGATTTGCTTGTGCCATTTGAACAAAAACGTGCCAAAAATTTTCATGAGGTTCTTGATCCGGGTACTCTATTTGAAATAGTTGATTATTTGGTCTTCCAGGGAATTTGATTGCACTCCCTTTATCTAGGATTTTGGATATGCCTTCTCCTTTCGCAGGAGACTTAGGGTTAGGTGGTGATGGTGGGTCTGCCTTGGCAACGCCACTAGTTTCTCCTATTCCATCCTCTAGATTATTAGAGATTCCCTCTTCTAAGGGGTTGAGCAATGGGAGATCTGTATTATGAAATCTCTGCTTAGTCCCTTCAGTTTTGCTATGAATCTCAGTGTGGGCCATATTTGGTGAAACTATTGCCTAAGGGATTCGGGTGGGTCCTTTCCTAGGTCCAATCGAAGCTTGAGATTCACCCTTTTTGATGATTTTGTCTATGAAAGTGCTTCTTCCAGGGATCACCGAACCCTGGGTTTTGGTAATTTTTGGTGGGGGTTTTGGCTTTTCAAGATCCTTCTTTCTAGTCATACACACTTCACACAACAACAAAAGAAATTTCAACAAAAGAAAACACCTACGAAGCCTCTTAAGTGTCAACTGGAGGTAAGCATTGGCATAAGCATTTTACTTATTACCTGCGTAGGTTCTTACCTTCCGTCTTCAATACATGGTCCTCCAGAGACACAACCTATGCTACCTTTGACATTCTCCCCGGAAACGACGCCAAAATGTTGGTGTCAAAAGATGTCCTAAAAACAACCTTAGTTTAACATTAATTTATCAACCCGGAGATTCGTCTTTTATCTCAAGAATATCAGCAAAGTCTATGCAAGTAGTCTAAAATCGTGTAGCTAAACCAAATCTGAGTTCATCAACAATCAAGTTCCTCAAATGTTCACCAAAGATTCTAAGAACTAATGGAATTGAAATTTGATTACTAAGATGTTGTAAAATGGAAAGGAACTAATTAATCTATTGAATTCACTTAACTAAAAAGCAGTAATTGAATCTAAGTAAGGACTTGCAAAATTAACTATCAATTATGAATTCTAATTACTGGAAAGGAAATAATGAATTACTCTATCTACAGAAAGAAACAACAATTGTAATCTAATCAGAAGGGACTGCTAATGTAATTTTTTCCGAAAGGAACAACTATTGTAACTTTAACCGAAAGGAACAACTATTGTAACTTTAACCGAAAGGAACGACAATCGTAAATCTAAGGAAAAGGAACAACGCGGATGAAAATGTGAGGAACTGTCAAGCAACAACTTTAGAAATGGAAATCATAACAACAATGATTAATACTTGAGGGAAATGTCTATCTTCTATATGCAAACAATCATAAAATCATTAACACACTTATGCATTTATCCTTGGCTATTATAAAAGAGATCTGAATCACAAAATAGAAATCAAACTTTGAATTGATATAATTACAGAACGAGACAATAGCTCCTTCAGACTGGGCCCTCGGTCTTCAGAAGTACTGCTACGAGAAACTCAAAAAATAGAAATGGTAGAAACACTCAAAACTTTCAATGATTCCATAGCTGGTGAAACATTTACAAAAACTACTTGCGCAGAACAATTCTGAATCTAAAATGCTTGAATGCATTTTTTTCTTTCTTTTCTCTGGATCCATTACCCTCTTATATATTACAATACTCTGGGTAAATCAAGTTATCCTAAGGATCAAAATATCCTTAGGATTGATTTATTATTATAAAATTACAATATAGAAAATGCATTATCTTCAAAACTACTTTGCGCCTAAAAATTCTTCAACCTCCAATAGCTTGCGCATAGCCAAAATCTCTTTGGTTATCTTTGAAAGTTATTTATCCAATTTTGCAACAAAATCAAACCATTCCAATCGTAATTTAAAATCTATTTAATAAAACTTCAATAACAACCCTAAGAGACATATTAATCATGTTCTTTCCTATTTATCCCTAACTATTTGAAGAATCAATCAAAATCATATCATGAACTGTGGGAAAAAGGAAGATATTTATACCTTTTTCATAACCCAACAGTAGTATGACCAAAAGGTTATTCATGATGGAAGAAATAATACCTATACCCTAGAAAATAATGGTAGAACACATATGTTGTTACCCATACAAGACAAAGAGAAAAAGACAGAAGCTACTTCAAGCATACTTCTCATGAGTGGGAAGGAGCTTTTGAATGAAGTCAAAAAGGAGAAAGAAATGCAGTTTGTTGTAGTGAGGAAGCCTAGAGTTATACTTATGAATAATTTTGTAGAAGACTTGCCTATAGAAATCCAAGAACTATCATAAAACTTTATTGATATAGTCGTGGATGAGTTACTACACTCATTTCCACCCATCAAGAGTATAAGCCATCATATGAACCTTATTCCAGGAGCTAGTTTACCAAACAAAGAAGCTTATAGGTTGACACATAGAGAGAATGAAGAAGTCAAAAATCAAGTCCAGGAGTTGTTGGATAAAGGGTTAGTTAGGGAAATCCTAAGACCATGTGCAGTATCGACTGTGTTAAGCCCAAAGAAAGATGGAGGATGGAGCATGTGTATAGATTCCAAAGCCATCAACAAGATAACCATTAGATACAGATTCCATTTACCGAGGATGGATGATTTGATGGACTATTTGAGTGGAGCAATCTATTTTTCCAAGATAGACTTGAAGAGCGGATATCATCAAATAAGAATGAGAGAGGGAGATGAATGGAAAACAACATTCAAGAAAAATGAAGGATTGTTTGAATGGTTGGTCAAGCCGTTTGGGTTGACAAATGCACCAAGCACATTTATGAGGTTAATGAATGAAGTGTTGAAAGACTTCATAGGATAATTTGTCATAGTATATCTATATGACATACTAATCTTCAGCAAGACAAAGGAAGAACACTTAAGACATTTGACATCAGTGATGGAAAGGTTGCAGCAAGAGAAATTGTTGATAAATCTGAAGAAGATTTCTTTTATGAAGAAGGAGCTCATATATTTGGGTTTTGTAATCTCTTCAAATGAATTGAAGATGGACCCAGAAAAAGTGAGAGTGATCAGAGAATGGCCATCACCGAGGAACATATTTGAGGTAAGAAGTTTTCATGGATTAGTGAGTTTTTATAGAAAATTCATTAGGAATTTTAGTGGCATATGTGCACCCATGTTAGACACTATGAAGAAGAAACACAAGTACTTCAGTTGGATAGAGGAAGCTGAAAAATGTTTCAAAGTGTTGAAGGAGAAGATCACAGAGCAACCAATTCTAGTCTTACCAGATTTTGGAAAAACATTTTAGGTGAGATACGATGCAAGTGGATTAGTTGTTGGAGAAGTCTCGAGTCAAGACAATAGGCCAGTTGCTTATTTCAGTGAGAAATTGAATGATTCCAAGAAAAATTATTCCACATATGACAAGGAATTTTATGCGGTGATTCAAGCTTTGAAAAAATGGAGCCACTATCTAATTCCTAAAGAATTTGTCTTGTACAGTGATAATCATGATTTGCAGTTTATTACTAGGCAAGAAAAGTTGAATCAGAAACATGCAAAATGGGTAGAATATATGCAGAATTTTACTTTTGTTATTAAACACATTGTTGGAACTGCTAACAAAGTTGCAGATGCTTTGAGAAGGAGGAGTTTGATTGTATAGGAATTCTAGGTGGATACCTTGGGGTTCAAACACCTCAAGGAGATGTATAAAGAAGATGCGGATTTTAAAGAAGCTTATGAGGCATGCAAGAATCCTTTTTTGGGAGACAAAAGCCCATGGACTGAATATTTGATCCAGGATGGATTACTGTTCAAAGGGATCCAATTATGCATTCTGAAATGCTCAATGAGAGACAACTTGCTGAAAGAGAAACACAGTGGAGGTTTAGCTAGAAACTTTGGTCACGATAAAACATTTGCACAGCTGAGGAATTAGTACTATTGGTCGAGCATGCGTGTAGAAGTGAAAATTTTTGTGAACAAATGTAGAATTTTTCAGTATGCAAAAGGAAGACAACAGAACATTGGTTTGTATTAGCTACTACCAATTCTAGAGAGGCCGTGGGATGTAATCAATATGGATTTTTTTTGGGATTGCCCAAAACCAAAAAAGGGAGAGATTCCATATTTGTTGTGGTGGATATATTCTGAAAAATGGCACATTTCATACCATGCCAGAAGACAAGCGATGCAACACACATCGACAATTTGTTTTTCTGAGAAGTAGTAAGACTACATGGATTGTCGAAGACTACATGGACACAAAATTTCAGACAGGGACACAAAATTTGTAGGACACTTTTGGAGGAATCTATGGAAGAGGCTGGGGATGAACTTATATTTTAGTTCAACATATCACCCTTAGACAGATGGAAAAACCGAATTAGTAAATAGGAGTCTCAGAAACTTATTGAGAAGTTTAGTCACTGAGCAAAGTCGACAATGGGATAAGATTCAGGCACAAGCAGAATTTGTATTCAACAATTCAGTGAACAAGAGCATAGGAAAAATTCCATTTGAAATTATGTATGGTATACAGCCAAGAGGGATTACAGAGTTGAGAGATTTGAATCAAGATGAGTTCAGAAGTGTTGGAGCAGAGTATTTTGCAACACAAATGCAGAAACTCCATGACAGAGTCAAAGAGAAGCTATAGGACATCAGTCAGAAATACAAGAGCAGAGTTGATCAAAAGAGGAGAAAAGTTCAATTCGAAGTTGAAGATGAATTTTTATCTCATTTGAGAAAAGAGAGATTCCTAAGGGGAACATATAACAAATTAAAGATGAAGAATATAGGACCATGCAAGATTCTCAGAAAATTCGCAGCCAATGATTATGAGATTGAGTTGCCAGACAATGTTGGGATATCGTCGATATTCAATTTTGTAGACATGTATCCTTACATGAGAGATGAAGTAGGAGAATCATATGATCAGAAACAAATTCAATGTGAAGAGCAATTGTCCACAACAGAAAATCCTCAGATGGAGAAAATCATTGAACAGAGGTATAGAAACAAAACCAGGAGGAAGACATATCCTGAATATTTAGGGAAGTGGAAAGATCATCCAATGGAAGATGCAAGATGGATCACAGAACCTGATATTTCAAAGGATGCAAAGACAGTGCAGGAACTCATGGATAGGAGTCCATGAAATTTTTTAACCAGAGGAGTATGATGCAGGAGCATCACCTTCAAAGTAAACATTGCACGCATGGAGGCAAACAGATGACATCTCAACAATGACAGAATTTCAAATTGATCATTTAACTCATAATTTAATGGGTTGTTGAGATATTTTTGTAACAACATTTTAAAATGTAACTTGTTTGTAAAGTCTTGAAGGACTGTAAGAAACTATAGATATGGAGTGTCGACTTTATCTGGCAATACTAGTAGTTATTGTAATAGGATAGAGTAGGTAATAACTTTGAATTTGAAATGATAGATTTTAGAACGGGACAAGGGAGCTCGTGGAGCTGGTCCTTAGATAGTTTTTTCAATATTGTATAGTAGCATACCAGAACAAATAGACATAATAGAGAGATCAATAGAGCAAAGTAGAGTAGCAGAAGCACTATGTATTTTGTTTTTCATGAATAAATAGAACAGACAGAAATTGTCCCAAATCCTTGGAATGTGTTCATTTCATGTGTGATTGAATGAATTCTATTCTATGTGTATAATTTATTACAGTTCATTTAATGTATGAGTGTTCGAGAGGTTAACTGTATGAGTTTGTGACGAAGCTGGTTGAGTTTCAATCATTTCTCTTTTGATACTTGTATGCAAGGTGTGCAACTCGAACACAAGGAGTGCATCGACCGAGTCTCGGATTGACTCAGATAAGTTAAAAGAGAGAATCAAAGAAACTCAAACCAGGTGCAAGGTGTGCACAACATCAATAAGACAACAAGATTTGAAGAACTAGCATAGAAGAATGTCAGGTGGGTGAGAAGCATTTTCTTTTCAAGAAAATCCTTCGAACTGATTTATTCAAAATCCCAAGAAGGCATAGTGTGCATGGGAAATAAAAATCATTTTCAAGGATAGGATCTCAGAAGAAATAACACTTTTCACAAGTGTTGATGAGATCCTAGAGACAGATTCATTGGGAGGACAAAGGTTTGGAACCTTTGAAAGCAGATAAAGCTTCCAAGGTGGAGAGATATGAGAATCTCGGGAGGAAGAACGACTGTGATCGTTGGATCATAGGGGAGAATATCAACAATTGTCAGATCAAAAGGAAGTGCTCGAACCTTATTACTTCGTGTATTGAGGAGAGAAGCTATCGGGGTTTAAACTTGAGATTTCTGGAGTCCAAAGACCCGGAATAGAATCTCGACCATTTGATCAGTGAGATAGATCTAAGTTGTCGGATCACTGGAGGCGAATACTAAGCATTGGGTCGCTAGGAGGAATCACATCCATTGGTTGTTGTAAGCTCAAGAGGGAGAGCGGCTGGAAACTTGAGATTCCGAAAGTCTGGACTACCGAAATGCCGAAGTGGAATCTCAGCCATATGATTTATCAAGCATGCACTGTCAGATATCATAGGCACACAAGGAGTCAAGTTTGAGACTTGAAACTTCTTGAGCGCGGAGTGCCAGAGAGTGGGAGTATATCTGGATCATTGGAATTTAGGAGGGTATGTGTCAACAAGTTTGAATATCAAGAGGAAAGAAGAGGTTGAAGTCTTGAAACATCCGAAGGCATAACCCCAAAGAGTCATGAGTCATCGATCTGTAGAAAGACACTTGGCAACAGATCACGAGCTCCGGGAAAAGTAGAAGGAGAGTTTCCAGTTTGAGAATTGAAAACATTGGAGTTCGAAGGGCTGAAGCCCCAAAGTAAGATATAGACCATGAGATATAAAGGAGATGTGGAGTGCATCAGTGAGCTCTGGTAAAATTCCTAAAGAAATCCTTGGTCATTGGATCAAGAGGACACGTGTTAGGGGGATCACAACCTTCGGATAAAATCAAGGAAGAAAGGTGAAGTTTTGAGATTGGAAACTCTAGAAGTCCGAAGACCTGGAGTAAATCTTGAGTGTTGGATCAAGGAGAGGGTCGTTGGACCATTGATCTGTGTTGAATAGTAAAACACCTGAAGAGAAAGCAGGACCGTTGATCCAGGAGTTGGACAAGTTCCATAGATCGTCAACTCTAGGGGATTGACATAGGAAGGAAGTTGGGTTTGAGACTTCGAATTCCCGAAGTCCGAAATTGAGAAGAGATCTCGAACGTTGAGTCAGAAGTAGTAGATCTGGTCCATAGATTTGAAGAACACATATTTGATCATCGATCTAGGCATGATCTTCAAGATCATGAGATCGATGATCCCTCAACATTGCGAGAACAAAACTTGTGAGTAGTTTAACATATTAAAGGCGGGCCACAATTTGAACCGTGGTTTCGTCTCGATGACACGTGTAGGCTGGAGAAGAATTGCGGGCCCAAAAGCAGTTTAACTCTAAACTGCTTATGATCACACCCACAATTACGTGGTCATAGCCCCAGGTCATATCAAGTAAGGGATTATTCGAAAGGGAGCTAACACTGACACTTTGAGTTTTCGCACAGAGCGAAGGGGGAAGGTCATGGGTTGTTGTCAGACCTGCAACAAGAAGCCGAGGGGGGCTGTGTTTAGATACAAAGGGGAACCTTCAAGGTTCCAGAGAGTCTTTCGACTTAAGAATTAGAGGATCCAAGACCAGGAGGTCGCACAGCCCTATGGGGGAGTAGGGGGATTTCATCACCATGACATTGCCATACTCAACATGGTGAAAATCATAAAAATTAATAAATAAGTGTATATGCCTCTTTGCATCGATTGCTCCATCTCCAAAAAATTCCTTTAGGGAGAATGGGGATATCATGTTTCTCACCTAGAAGATTCAAAGTAGAATCTCTTACTCTTCTTCTATTTTCAAACCTTAATTTTTCTTGATTTCTTGCATAATCTCTTCCATCCCATTGTCTCTCCTCATTATGCTTGTCTCGGGGTTGTTCATTCCTTTATGCCATATCTAGAGAGATTCCAGGAATATGTTTTTCACTTCTAAGAATAAAGAGTTTATCTCTTTTACTTATGGTAATGGATCCCTTGTATTTTTCCAGCTTCAATCTCGACCTTGTTCTTGTGTTTCTCTAGCTAGCCATTGGTTTCTTCAGTCTTGGCGCTCGTCTCTCCTCTGTCTCCAAAGGATTTCTATTTCTTCTTCTTGGAATAAGATCTTCCAGGACCTTTATAACTCTTCTTAGGTCTTGAATGTTGTTATTACCAGATTGTATAACTGATGTAATATTCTTAGTTGATTGTTCAATCCAATTTCTAAGCGGGGTTGATCATCCTGGGGAAAATTCATATATATGTATATATATATTTTTTAAATGCTAAACCAGGTTCCAAATTTCAGTTCATTCCCCAGTATAGTTGCCAAATTTTTTGACACTTGAATCCGTTATGACCGAAACAGAAACCTCATAAGGATGTAAATCCCCGTGCATTTTTATAGAGGTGGTACTCCTCTTAGAATTTTCTTTGGAATTCTAGATATTCAAAATGTGGGACTTGATAGAAGTCCATTGTGGTAATTCAAAGAAATATAAATATTGCAAGAAAATAAAAATGAAAATGTTTTCTTTTCTTTTAAAGGTAATCTCCTGAGAAAGGTCCAAGAACTGAACACAATCACACATTTAAAATAAATAAGAAAAATTTCCTCACATCCATCATAGTTTAAAATAAATATTTATGATCACATAAAAATAAAAAGAAGATGATTCACATGCATAAGAGAACTTTAACAAAGTGGACATATGGGAATCTCAAATAAATATAATGATAGATCGACCTCAAATACTTTATATTGTCAATACAGGGTTACAAAGTACAGTTGAGATTGTTCCCGAAATAGCTCTCTTGAAATTTCTAAAAAATATACAGTCTGTTACATATTCTTTGAAATTTAAAATGCATTTGTCATAAAGATTAGGATTGGGGATCCCACGGACCATAAAGCAAATAAATAAAAGAAATAATCTTTTTATAAATAATATGGTGGGAGGTAGAACAACAACAAGACCTGGTAAGAAGAGAATGGGTGTTATCAGTCTTTGATTAAACCTTTCTAGTGAAAGAGGCAAAATAACTGGATAAAGGAATTGATAAAGAAAAGAACGATGTGATCAAAATAAACTTACTATGATGGTCTCTCATGTTTTCACTTGCTTACTGATGTCCTTTTATTTTCTTCATTGACAGTTACTGGAATCATCTCAACTGCTTCTTGCCCCTCGGTGGTTAGTTTGACGATATCTTTCTTAAACCATTCTTCAATATAAATTTTCATTGGTGCCACATTGATTTCATGCTGGATTTTTATGTTGAACAACTTTCCCTCCAAGTCTCTCAGATCAAGGGAAATGCCATGTAATGCTTCTTCAATATCCTAATTTTTCATAGAGTAGTCCACTAGCCAATTGTCTATGTCGTCCTCATTATATTCAAGTATACCATAGAACTTTTCAACTAACAACCCTTTAAAGATCTCAACTTTCTCATCAAATTGTTTCTTTGTTAGGAACAATGAGTTGAGGATCAATTTGGGATCTTGGAATTCATTAGTTCTTCCATCTAGGTCCACCTCCATGAGCCTTTTGAATAATTCTTCCCTCCTAGATATGGCTTGGTTGAATTTTTTAACAATGTTATTCAAGTTTTTTATCTTTTCTTTCCAACACCCGTTCAACTGTTTAATTCGACTTGGAGAGGGAAGATCCTTATCTCTTCTCTTTAGTTATGTCATGTTGGAAACTTTAACACCAAAAGGTACCACAACATCAAGGTAAAAACCTTCTTCATTTTTTAGGTCGGATTGCAAATACTCATGGAATGCATGTTCCCTTGAGCCAAAAGAAATCATGTTCTTCGAAATTTCTGAATTTTTTGTGATCAATGCCATTCTTTTCTTGATATTATTCTCTACATAGCTCCTGGCTAATGTAAGTAAGATTAAGGATCCTTTTAATTTAGTAGTGGACATGGTGGGCCCAACAATTTCCAAAGGGATGGTAAGAATTGGAAGAGGCATTAAGGTCTCTTCCAGTTCCTTAATCCTCTCCTTTAACTTTGTATTTTCCACTTCGAGACCACCAATGGAGTCATCCAATGCATCGTTGGTTTCTTTATGAATTCTAGAAATATGGGAAGTTTTCATATCTCTTAGGTCAACCTCTAAATGAGATTTTAATTTATTATTATTTACATAACTTTTCTCAATAATCAATTTTTTTTATTCCCTTTCAAAAACAACGCTCTGAAAAAAAAATGACTCTTCTTCATCGAAGGTCTCATTCTCAATGATTTCCAAAGAAGGATTCTGGTGGGTCGTGTTCCCTAAGTTATCCAATGGGGGAAATATTTTTTCAATGTCTTCCTCGACCTCCATATCTTCAAAGGTGAAGCTATTGATTTCACTCTCTATGAGCTGGTATTCTTCCTCTTACATGACATTCTTCCTCTTTTTTCTTAGAGGAAGCTTGTGTGAGCTCTCAATTTTTCCCGGAGGGGATTCTTGTGTCCTCCGTCGCCTAAAATATTGTTGGTCACTTTTATAGATGGTTGGGCCACTGGATCATTGCTCTGAGATGTTGTAGTTATATGAGTAACTATTGGGGACTAGGCACTCTTCTCATTGGGACCCTTACCTTTTTTCTTGTAAAATTCAATGGTATTGAGTATCGTTTCTAAGTCACCAACATTGTGAGTAGGAGCACCCAAGTGAATATCTTCTTCTTCATTTAGAAAAATATGGATGAATGAATTGATAAATCCCATTGCTAGCATATGCTCCACAAAAAATCCGTTAGGGTCAAACCCTTTTATCCTTTCAGGATACTTGAGATTTAGATTGTGGAAGTGGTTTGAAAATTCATCGATTTTGTTTATATTTCTGAATATAAACTGCCCAATTTTCCAAGGCAAGGGTATGAATTTATTTTTTCATTTCTCATGAAAAAAGTGCAGCCAGAAATTATATTAACTTGCGACTTTTGTAATGAACATTCTATCAAATATATGGCATGGGAGAAAGGAGGGATTTTCCTTAGAACCGAAAATCATGATAACATTGTAATTTTCCATTTGCTCCAATGTCTCCTTTTTATCCAGTAATTTACTTTTCTGGTCAGATATTCTGCGGATATATTTTCCAAATAACAATCCTTTAAAAACTTAGACAAAATCATTGAAAACTTCATAGAAATGAAAAGAAGCTTTGTGTTTCCACAAAGCTTGGTACTATAAGGTAATTGGGTCAAATTCACAGTTCACCCTCTCACAGATAGACAATTTAGTAAATTGACATCAATATGCTATAACAAATAACAAATAAGATGCCATAAATAATTTCTTATCCTTTTTGTACTGTGATAATTGGGAATATATTTCAATGGAAATTTGTTTTCCCCAATAAAAAATACCTTTCTCTTTGATAGTAAAATATAATATATAAAGAATCATATGGGAAATGTTGGTGGTACTTTCTTGGCCTGTCACCCTAGTGAATAACCAAGAAATTTCCCGAAAGGGGTTTTTTAATGAATTGACCTACAACCTGGTGATATCTTCAAGGATGGTCGTATGATTCTCCAAGAATTCAGGCAAGAGGTCCAGGCCGTTGTCATGCTTTTTCAAGAAGTCCCTCTAATCTTCAGCTTTGAAAGTGAATGTTGGCTCTTGGAGCTTTAAAATTTTACAGAACACTTGAGGCAGAAGAGATATGGGAAAATGGTATTGAAGTTGAATAATATGCTGAATTGGTATATATTTATCGACACATCATGCAACCAATTCCTTATAGTCAAAAACCTTAGGGACACACCCTGCACGAGAAATAATGGATGTCCAAATCAATTCCTTCTAAGAAAAAGGGGATGAATAGTAAGAATATGCTCTAGACCACTAAAATTTATGGTCTTCTCATCCAAAAATATTCAAAGTATCTCCGCAGAACTGTTGTCGACTTGTTGCTACCATAAGTTGATAAGATTGATCCTTTAATCTAGATAATATTTGTAATAGGCGATTGAGAGGTGTTTTCACAAGGGCAGACCCAGGGTTCAATGCTTCAACAACACACCAACAAAACCCTAACTATCGGCCCTTTCGGCAACATCTATGAAGCAGATGAAGTCTCACCCGAGGTAGAGGCATGGGGGTTGCAGGACTCAGGTGTCTACAAACAAGCTGGGGCACAGATCTATGATTACAGCACTTAATAGAGCACCTAGCCAACAATATGCATTAGGTCATGAGTCTCATTCACATCACATATTAACCCTTACTACAAATCAACGCAACAATAACAAAGATCAAGTACTTCCAATCACTTAGCATTAGCTCAGATCTAGCATTCATTTTCACCATTATGCACTAAGCTATAACATCATATGCATTCATTATACATAACAACAACACTAAACATAAATCACATAAACAACATCACACAAAGGATATCAAGACACATAATATATGTGGTTCACCCCAGTGTGGGGCTACATACACCAACTTCTTCTTCTTCTTTATTAGTCTTCAATCTTCTTACATTCATCTGCTCCTGTGCACAAAGCCACAGAGCTCAACTTCGTATTGGATAGGTGATCTACGCACAATGCACTAGATCCACCTTCCCCAAAACCAGGTCAAGGAACAGAACCAACTCCTCAGTATCACAGAGCCTTACATACAATGTCTGTGCACAAAGAAACCTAAAACACTTGCACTTAGCTCTGCAATCCCTAACACATTCTTGCACAAAGCCAACAAGATCTAGTAGTACTTCTTACATTGCTTAGATACTTACTTATACAATTAAAAAATGACCTAATCATGGATAAACCCATGGGCAGACATCCCTTAACCCATTACATAAACCCTAGTAAACCCCTTGATGGGTCCACAAGCCCACAAAATGAATGAAATCTCGCGATCTCAGCTTCGCCTGGGTGCTCCATCTTCGACCAGCTTGTTGAAGTGCCAAAAGTGGTCAAACATGACCAATGTTCTCTCAAAACTTGGTCAAGAGCCAGCAAGCCCCCAACACTCACCTGTGACTCATCCTGAGTCACTCAGATTTGGGCAACGCTGCTTCAAAGGCCTCAAGCATAGCTCGAGCAGTCTCAACTTGCTGCTTCACCAGAGCCTCCTACTCGACAAACTCCTGAATCACTTGCTCTGTAACAGTCCCTTCCAGGTGTTGTTCCACTGTCGGAACCAGTTGGTCTAGCTGTGAGCCTTGTCCTTCAACCTCTTCAAAACTCATGCAGGCTTCATCCTGCACCGACTGTAGCCTCTATGTAACTTAAATGACTATGATTTGGATGGCAGTAATATGCTACTAAACTGCGCATTGTTCCTATGATCTTTTCATCTTCTCGACTGCAATGAGTAGCTTCATCTGCGCTTACACGGTGGATGCCTGTTGATTCACCTCCTATAGTTGTGATTCCAGTTTCCTCAGCTCTGGATCTTTTGCAAGGCACTCATAGGTATGCGCACTTCAATCACTCAATTGCTTACACTCTGAGGTGAGTGACTTGATTCTTTTTACTGCGCTCTTGGTGATTTATTCCCTTTGGTCGTGCACTTCTTGCAGAGTGCTCGACACTACTTGGATCTCTAGCTCCATTATTCTTGCTTGAATCTGTTGAATGGCCTCAGAAAGCTTCTCCACTTGAATCTCGGGTGACTCTTCTTCCTCTTGTGCCAATCCCAACACAGATCGAAGTGATTTAGTCACTGCCTCTTTAACTGTAATCTTCTCTGTGAGCAGCTGGTATTTTCTTTTTGCATCTTCGTATTGTCCTCCTCGTACATCACCCGAATTTCATCTTTCTCCTTCTACGCATCTCAAAGTTTCTCTAATACCTCCTCCTTTTCTTGCTTCAAGGATTATGTATCCTTATCCTTCTCTTCATGGACTAGACGATGTAATATACCAGATATAAAAAGTATGCGGAACAGAAATAAAATGCTAGAAATGGAAGAATAATAGTAATATAACCAGCATAATCTCCACAATAACACAGAAATGATATAAGAATAACAACAGAAATAACACTTTGATTCAGAAATAAATGTTCATGGGACTCTTTGAGGGGGCAACCTCCAGTCGAGTAGAGCTCTGTTACAATAATCTCCAAGCTAGGGTTTTCATACCCTCGACTCTTATTTATACTATATATGTCTATCAAGAGAAGCATCTAGAGGAATGTCCTTCTAGAAGCAGAAGCTTCTATTAGGTCTTCTTACATTCACCTTATTCTATTGTATTGAAAGGCCTTATTAATATTGACCTTTATTACATCTGAATATATTGATCTACCTATGTGCGGGTTAGGACCCTAACATGTACACCCTCATAAAAACAACCTTGTCCTTAAGGCTTGAGATGTGGAAACTGCTGCAGAATGGTAGATGGTTCCCAAGTGGCATCTGCTGGAGTTGTATCTTTCCACTAGAATAGCACTTCCTATATGGTTCTCTAACGCAAGCTACGCTCATGCTGGTCCAAAACTGCTTCTGTCTATAGCCAAATGGATCCTTCTTCAGCTAACTTGGGAAGGTTGGTTTGAATTTGGCACCTAGTTCCAATCACCTTCTTTAAGCATGAAACATGAAAAACAAGATGTAGCTTCGACTGATTGGGTAGAGCTAATTGATAGGCAACTTGTCCCACATGCTTGAGAAATGTATAAGGACCATAAAATTTGGGCGCTAGCTTCTGAAAATGCTCGGCCTTGAGGGAAGTTTGCTTGTATGGTTGCAGTTGTAGAAACACCTGATCCCCTTCTACAAATTGACGTTCAGAGCGACCTTGATCTGCTTGTTTCTTCATGTGATTTTTTTCCATGACCAAGTTCTCTTTAAGAGTATGAAGAATATCCTCTTGAATTGTAAGTGTTTGGTCGACCGCCTGGACCTTCGAGGTACCCAGTAAGTATGAGAGAACTGAAGGTGGATTTTGTCCATATATCACTTCAAAAGGAGTCATGTGTGTAGTTGTATGGTAGGAAGTGTTGTACCACCATTCAGCTAGGGGTAACCATTGAGCCCACTGATTTTGATTTTCAGAGGCAAAACACCTCAAATATGTTTCCAAACACT
>JASDQU011025922.1:0-11100 GCA_032191745.1 Picea mariana
TATAGTCCCTCACCGATAGCCTTAGGTCGAATCCTAGGTGTCAAAACCCTAATTACCAAAACCCTAGGTGTCTAAAACCCTAGGTCAACTTGAACCACTTTTCCTAGGCTTCACTGGCCTTTTTCTCCTTTCTTTCTGCATGGTGGTAACAGTGTATTTCCCCATTTTTTGATTTGTCCTTGATCCATCTCCCTTTCTGATCTGTCACCCTTGATCTCCTAGTCCAATAACTAGCTTTTTTGCACTTCACTCCGACTTTTCTTCTCTTTTGCTTACTTCGACCCAGTGACAGTCACTGTGTCTTCCGTGCAGTTCACGTTTGACCTTTTCTTCCTCAATATTCACTTGCTTGCATACCCAAGGGACAACATGCCCCCAACACTCACTTGTGACTCGTCTCGAGGCACTTTAGATCTTATCTTTCTATTTTACTTCAAATTTGGACTGCGCAGTGCAGTCTTTGCTTTCTGCTTTGTGCCGCTTCTCTTCCCTTGTGAAGATTGTCTTTTTTGTGTCTGGTACCCAGTTTTAACTGCACCTGGTACCTAGACCCTTCTCCTTTTTTTTTTTACTGAGAGCTACGAGGCAGTTGGTTGTCATAGTACAATTTCAGCCGACTCTCGTTCACCAATCCTTCCTTCCATTCTCCCTTCAATGTTTGCAGTTGTTCAACTCCTCCTTATGTAACATAGGCGATCTCATATGGTTTGAGCCAATGCGTCCTGAACTTCTCTGGGTGTCTTATGAAATTAATTTCATACACTAGTACTAAGTCACCTTGCTTCAATTTCTTCTTCTTGATGTGTCTGTCATGATATGCCTTCTCTCGCTCTTTCTGAACCTACTGGTGGAATCCTACAATGAATCGGTCTTCCTCCAATTCAACCAACTGTGCTAGCCTCTCCTGGACAACGCTAGTATCATCCATGTCTGTAAATGCAACAATTATTAAGCTTGGTACCAAGTATTCCATTGGCACAATAGCTTCAAATCCATAAACCAACTTGAAAGGTGTCTGGATTGTTAATTTCTTGCAAGTGGTTCTATAAGCCCAGAGTACTGCTGGTACTCTTAACTCCTAGTCGTCCCTGTTTACACTGCAAACCTTCGTCAATGTTGTATCCAAGATCTTTTTTAATGGTTAAACTGTTCCATTTTCTTGTGGATGGTAAGGTGTACTCTTATGATGGTGAACTGCAAATTCTTCAGTTAGGGCTTCCACTGTCTTATTGATGAAATGAGTGCCTTGATCACTCATAAGGGTCTTAGGGCATCCAAATCTGGTTATTATGTCATCAAAGATAAAGCGTGTATCTGTAGTTAAACTACAGTCCTTGACTGCTCTTTCTTTGGCCCATTTGGTTAAGTTTTCAATCACAGTAATGATGTACCTTGCTCCTGTGCGCTTCCCTGGTGGGTTTATAGGTCCCACAAAGTCAATGGCCCATTTTTCAAATGCTTTTAGGGTCATCTGCGGTGCTAATGGAATTTCATCTCTTCAGGATGGTTTTCCAACTCTCTGGCATATATCACAAGCTCTAGCATAATCCTTAGCATCTCTGTGTAAGGTAGGCCACCAAAGGCCAACTCGCAGGACCTTCTACGTAGTTGCTTTCCCTGCATAATGTCCTCATGCGATGCCTTCATGAGCTTCTGCAAGGATCAGTAGGTGCTCTACCTCCATAATGTATCTTATTATCTCATCATGTCCCATATTGTATAGATGACCAGCTATCAGTGAAAAGCCTCCAGCGCGCACCACGAGTTGTTTCTTCTGGGGAATTGTATACTCACTAGGTGTTATCCATGTTGTCAGGAACTAGACGATGTCTGCAAAGTGGTCATCAATATTTCTAATGACGAGCAGTTGTGCATCTGGTAGTGTATCCTCCAAACTGGTGGGTTCTTCTCCATGTTCCAACCTTGACAAGTGGTCAGGGCCCTTGTTCATTCTTCCTGGCTTAACTATGATCTCAAAATCATATTCCTGAAACAACAGGAGCTATCTGCATATCTGCCCCCCCAACACTGGTTTATTGACTAGGTATTTCAGCGCGAAGTGATCTGTGAACATTTTAAAGTGTCCTCCCAATAAGTAGTGGTGGAATTTTTGTAGTGCATATACCATGGCCAATCCTTCTCTCTCTGTGGTGGTGTAGTTAACCTATGTTGTGAATAGATTCCTGCTAGTAAAGGCTAACGGGTGATTAATGTCTCATGTTCCTGCCTGTGCTAGTACTTCTCCTAGTGCAATAGAAGATCCATCGACGTGCACATGAAACTCCTTGCTCCAATCTAGAAAAACAAGAATGGGCGCAATGACCATCTTCTGTTTCAGTGTGTCAAAGCTCTGCTGGCATTCATCTGCCCACCCAAACTGGTAGTCCTTCTTCAATAGCTTCTCCATTGGTGCTGTAATTTTGGCATAGCCTTTAATGAATTTCCTGTAATAGCCAGTGTGTCCTAGTGTAATGCACAGTTTTTTAACTGAAGTAGGAGGTGGAAAATCAACTATAATCAAAACTTTAGATGGATCAACCAACAATCCCTGCTTGCATACAATATGGCCAAATAATACTCCAAATGGTGAGAATAAGATGCACTTCTTCAAATTTAAAGAAATTTGACACTACCTGCATTCAACAAACTAAATACAGTCCAATCATCAAAATATGATTCTAAAAATTTATGCAAAAATTATTTGAATGCTTCGAACACCACCCTGGAAAAGATGGTTGGGGCATTCTTCAGTCCAAATGGAATTACTGTGTATTGAAAGGATCCACATTCTGTGGAAAACGTGGTATTATGGCAGTCCTCCTTGGCAATCCGGATCTGATAGTATCCTAAAAATCCATCTGTAAAAGAATATACCTCTTGGCCTCCCACGTTGTCTAATACTTCATCAGTGAATGGTGTAGGGAAAGGGTTGTGCAGACAGACATCATTAAATTTCATGAGGTCCACACATATTCTGATTTCTCTTGTCTTCTTGTCTTGTACCACCATAGGGTTGATCCATTCTGATTCTTCAACAGGTTCAATAATCTCTGCTTCCAGCATTCTCTCGAGCTCAATCTTCACTTTTTCCTTGTATTTTGGATTCAATCTGTAGGTTCTTTTCTTGACTGGATTTGCATATGGTTTCAAAGTTATTCTCATCTCTCCCATAGGTCCTTTGATTCCCTTCATATCAGTGAACTTGGTTGGAAACAAGTCCTGATATTCGTGCAATAACTCTGTAATCTTGTAATGGTAGCAACATCCCAATAATCTCTGACATTGGCAAGATTTGGTGTCTCCTCTGTTCCAATATTGACCTTTCTGATCTTGATTTGATGTCCAATAAATGGTAGTTCAACTCCTGGTCCCTCCACATACATTTGGCCTTCCATCTATGCGATGTTGACCTTCCTCAGGTCATCGTCGTCATCGACATTAATGTTATAGCAAGTCTGCAATTTCTGGAGAGGTGCAGTCCATTCATCCTCCTCTTGTTCCATAGGGAGGCTAGATGCCTCTTCGAATACCTTATGCCTCACAATCTGTAGTGCTTGGTCTACTAAAGGATATTCACTTTCAAATAAAAAGGTGGTAAAAAAAAATTGAATCATACCTTCCCAATCTGTGGTGATGAGGCGCAGTTCCACTTGAAGGTACCAGTTGATAGGGGCTGTATCTACCATGTTGATGAATCTGTGCACCCATTGTTCTTGAGGAATATCACTTCAGGTCTCTTCACAGCTTCGTGCATGGTCCTTTGGGAAAATTCGACCAATATACCTTACTTCGTAGCTTACTTCTTGTGCTAAAAATTGATCTGAAAATGAAAATATTTGTATTGTTGTGCAAAGTATTCATTTCCATAAAAATTAAATGTGCAAATGGTTCTTTCATCATGATTGATAAACTTTCAATGTGAGGGAGTATTGTTTTTTTTTACTGCTTTAATATCTTAAATCAGTCTTACACAGCAGAATAAATTCATCATAAACACACAGCACATGTTGAGGCAGTTCACCCCTCCTGGGCTACATCTTCCAGGTCCAAGGCTCCCAATGGGCATGTCCTTGATCTATTCATGCTCAAAATGGTGTTACAATGAGAAAAAGGCCAAAAAAACAGGCCAAACCAACTGAGAAAACGAATTCAGAGTACAGACAGAAGCTTAAAATGACTCTGTTATCACCTAAAACAGTGAAGGCTGATCCAATACAGCGCCTCTTCCCTTAAGGCCCTGATGGCTCCTCAAGCTCCTCTGCCTTGAAAATGGCTGAAAGACACCTCTTTTGGCTCTGGAACCTATTCCATTCACTCTAGAAGGCTGAGAATACCCAAAAACCACCAAAATTTCGTGAAAAATGGTTTCCTGTAGCAAAAGTTATCCCCAAAACTAACTCTGTCCTCTTTTCCCCAAAAAACTCCACCAAAATTGGAGTAGCGAGCATTAGCATAGCTAAGAATAGTAAATCGCACCAAATAAGGCGGACTCCGTCCAAAACGCACCAACCGTTAACATTCAAATTAATTGTTTGATTCATGGTCACTTGTCTCTGCCCAACCCGTCGCGGTTAATGGCTTGGAAACCATGTTTCAACCCATGGCACATAATGGTTAACCCCATGCAATGTGAACGCAAACGGTTGCAATCCGTGGCAGTTAACCAACGTGCAAATGAACGGTGCCAATCCGCAACTGTCGGGGGTTAAGGCCAAGGTTCTGGCTTGTGGTCCTGTGCAAAAAGGGGGCTGGTCCTTAGGGGCTGGTCCCCTTTTTACCACCCTTCCGAACATGTGTCAAATTCTTAAAGAAAACGCGCCCTTTCCACCGTAAGTACCACCACTAGCCCGGGTGGTTAGGACTCAGGACTGTCTTGCCATTGATCCGCGGTCGAATCCTGCCAATGCAAATGTTGTTGCGCGCTCCAAATGGGTTTTAAAATTGATGCCACGTGGCGGCCTCCGCGCCCACCACATTTAAAAAAAAAAACATATGTGTATATATATATATATATATATATATATATATATATATATATTATTTCATTATAAATATTTTTTTTTTGTTTTTTAATGAAATAAGGGATATTCTAACTTGAATATCTTTCACATGCAGATTCAGTTTTGCGTGTCGTTCGCGGCAACAAGATTGTATCGACGAGACCTATCCATTCGTTCTGACTTCAACCATTTCTGAGCAATTTCAATTTTGAGCATTTTCTTCACTTAGGACATGATCTCCTGATCACACCTCCCGATTGGGAAGCTTTTGGACCCCAAAATCCTTCAATTACCTGTTAAGAAGATGAGGGTACAGGTCCCTCACCTTTTCCAATTCAATCCACTTTTCCTTACTCGGTTTGCTTCCTTTAAGACCAACCCAAACATAATCAACATTTCCCCTCCTTGAAGTGCGTGTCCTTCTGTGAAGAATAGAATCCTCTTTCAACTCATCCAAAATATATGGAGAGAAATCTTCTATGGAAGGCAGCTAAATGTCACTTTCACAATCAGAAATTAAAGGAGGCTCATACAAACGTAAATTTTCCACATTCATAACGGAATACATTTGCATGTATGAAGGCAAATCTAATTGAAAAGCATTATTTCCAACTTGTTTAAGGATCTTGAATGGACCATAACGAATAGGCTTCAGTTTTTTACCTTCTCCTTTCATTCTTTCCTTACCAATATGCAGCCATACCTCGTCCCCTTCTTGAAACTTATGATCAATTATGTGCTTATCATGCCTCTCCTTGTATTTGCCTTGACTTTTTACAAGCTATTCTTGCACTTGCTGATGTATGAGCTGAATTATTTCAATGAACATGCGAGATTTCTCAATGTCACTATGACCATCAATGGCCACATCCTTCTCAAGAATAAAATCTAAAGGTGATTTAGGCAAATACCCAAAACAAGCTTCGAAAGGTGAAGTATTTGTAGAAGAGTGCTTGGCCCAGTTGTAAGCATGCTGAATGTAATGCAAATGATCATCCCAAATCTTGGGATGCTTGCTGCAATAACCTCTCAAAAGATGTACAATGGTTCTGTTCACTACTTATGTTTGGCCATCTGTTTGCGGATGGAAAGCAATACTTTTTTTCAGCTTGGTGTCCATCATCTTCCATAAATTGGACCAAAAATTCCCCACAAATCTGGAATCCCTGTCACTAACAATAGAAGTAGGCAAGCCATGATGAACCCATACATGTTGAAAATATAAATCAGCAGTTATAGTTTTCTTACATGGCATAAGAATACACATCTTGCTGAAACAATCAACTACTACATAAAGATAATCATGCTGCTTTCTAGATAATGGTAGCCCTCCAACAAAATCCATAGAAACACTTTCCCATGGTCTAGAAGGTACCGAAAATGGCGTATATAAACCAAGCTTCCTATTACTAGGCTTTCTTGTAGCACATAATGAACAACCTCTAATGAAATGTGAAACACTATCTACCATGCGAGGCCAATAACAATACCTCTGTAAATGTGCCACCATTTTTCTTACCCCGAAATGTCCAGCTATGAGAGAAGAATGAGCTTCTCTCATGATTCTTAGTCTCTCCCCCTGTGGTATACATAACTTGCCCAAATGAAACAACAAATTATTATGCAAATGATAATCATTCTCCTCAACATGATTTCCTTCACTCAAGTTAACATATACATCTTTAAAATCAACATCTGAAGTATATTGCTCTATGTAACTTGCATGTACAATAGAATCATTCTTAAGCAAAGTACTAGCACAAATAATAGGCCTTGAAAGCATATCAGCAACCTTGTTATAAATACCTTTCTTGTACCTTATTACCAAGTGAAATTGTTGTAGGAAGCCCATCCATCTGAAATGACGTGACTGCTGCAATTTACTTTGTGATTGCAAGTATTGTAAAGGCTGATGATCGGTATGAACAATGGTTTCTTTTCCCATCAAATAGTGTTTCCATTTTTTGACACTTTGAACCAACGCATACAACTCTTTATCATATGTAGGATAATTCACAACAACACCATTAAATGTCTCAGAATGAAATGCAACAGGCTTACCTTGTTGTAGGAGAACTGCGCCCATGGCGTAATCACTAGCATCTGTCTGAATCTCGAATTACTGTCTCAAGTCTGGTAATGCAAGGACTGGAGCTGAACTTAGCTTTTCTTTCAATGAATCAAAATATTTCTGTTGCTTGCCTCCCCATTGGAAAGCTCACTTCACACTAGTCACTGCATGCATAGTGCTATGGCAGAGAAGTTAGAAATAAACTTCCTCCAATACTGAGCTGCACCCAAAAAACTTCTTACCTCTGTAATGGATTTGGGAATAGGACAATTCACAATGGCTTCTACTTTGGAAGGATCAATTCTCAAAGCACCACCTCCTACTATGTGTCCCAAATAAACCAAAGAAGTTTTCCCAAATTCACATTTTGACATTTTAAGAAATAACTGATTTTTCTTCAAAATATCAAGTACTTTCTTGACATGCATGACATGCTCTTCTCTAGTCTTGCTGAAAATTAAAATTTCATCTAAGTAGACAATTATGAAATCATCAATAAAAGGATGTAAGACATCATCCATTACCCGCATGAAAGTTGCAGGTGCATTGCATAACCCAAATGGCATAACAAGCCACTCAAAGAGTCCTTGTTTGGTTTTAAATGTTGTCTTCCAAATGTCACTTTCTACAATTCTAACTTGATGATAACCACTACTTAAGTCTAACTTAGTGAAATATTTAGCATCTTTTAATTGATCCAACAAATCATCTATTCTTGGAAGTGGGTATCGATTCTTTACCGTTATTTTGTTCAAATCCATGAAGTCCACACACATGTGCCAAGTTCCATCTTTTTTTGGAATCAACACTATTGGTGACCCACATGGAGAAGTGATTGGTCTTATGAATCCTTTGTCTAACAAGTCTTTAATTTGCCTCTTGATTTCAGCATTCTCCATGATAGACAAGAGGTACATGCCAATGTTAGGAAGAGGACAATCTTGATGTAGATGGATTTCATGCTGAATCTCCCTTTGAGGAGGTAAAACTGTCGGTTCCTGAAACATCTCATGATGTGCATCAACTACATCATATAAATCTTATTTAAGCTTGCAATCACAATTTTCAAAGGCCTCATGATTCACATCAACCTTGGGCTTAATCATAAGAAGTACAAAACTCTTACTAGAATTTACTAGCCTTTTTACCTGTCCCACATTTACCATCGCTATATTTTCCTTCTTGCGATGTGCTCTGACAATGAACTCCTTTCCATATTTAAAGAGATGATATTTATTTTCATGGCGATGAAAGATTGCTTTCCTATCATATAATTAAGGACTTCCCAAAACAATCCCTGAAATATCAAGCGACACCACATCAAGTTCAACTGTGTCAATAAAGTGTACAGTTATGGCGAATCACAATATGCATTTTCTTGAGACTTGTAAATTTGCATCCTTGCATATCCACCCAAGTGGATAAGGCTTTGGATGTGGAATGGTCTCCAGTTTAAGTTGTTTGACCAAGTCTTATGATATGAGATTTGCTTGTGACCCATTGTCTAACAATGTGTCAATTTTAGTATGTTTTGAAACTACCCTCACATGGAATAATTCAATTCTTTCTTCCTCATTAGGAGCTTGTACATGACAGTTTGAAGTACTAGTGCTTGGTTTAGTTTCAGCTTCCTTTCCCTTCATACTTTTCAAACCCATGGCTGCAATTTTGGTTTCATCCCCTGAATCGTCACCTAAATCTTGAGGTGTAGTTGTAGTAGCTGTAGTTTTCTTCTTTCCCTTGTTTTTGTTAAACTGATTTCTTTTTTCAGGATGTAATTTCCAACAGTTTTTTTCTTTATGGCCCTCTTTAGAACAATGTTTACAAATGATTTTTTCACCCTCTTGTTTGATAGATGCATTCTTTTTTCCTTTTCCCTTAAAAGTTTTGTCTTTTTTTTTCCCTTTGAAAAACTTGTTTCTACCCTCATCAAAAGTGTTTTTCCCTCTTGCCTCTAAATGCGTAGCTTGTACACAAACTTTGTCTAAACTAGTAGGATTAAACATGAGGATAGTATGTTTAAGGTAACTGTGCAAACCACCGATATATTTCAGCAAAGTATCTTGACTTTGTAAATCTACCCCTAATAAGAGTGCTCTTCTCCTAAATTCTTGGGTATAGTCTTGTACATTCTGTCCCTTAAGTTGTCTAAAGTTTTGCCAATTCATTATAGCCTTTTGTAGATGAGATAAAGGATAAAATTGCTTCTTGATTGCAGTAATAAATTTAGTCCATGATAAATTAATCTTACCATGTTTCTTTATTTCATCCTTGGTCTTGGCTTCCAACCATACCAATGCTGCTCCATCCATTCTTAGTGAGGCTAGTTGTATCTTGGTGTTGTCATCATGAAGGTTTTGAATCCTTAAATAAACTTCCAATTTTCTGATCCAATTATCAAGTTTTTCTGCATTGACTTCACCATTAAACATAGGCAATTCAAATTTGAAATCAAGTTTTAAAAAAGGACTTTTACCAGTGGTTTTCGACTTATGAGACTGATTTACCGAAGTTGAGGAAGACAATGTAGAGGAAGAGGAAGAAGATGGATATGGTGGATCACCATTTCCTCCATGTCCTTTCTTTGACTGTTCATTAATCTTCTTGCCTCCTGTGGAACCCTCTCCTTCTTTCTAGTTTTTAGACCCTTCTCCAGCAATCCTATCATTTCTTTCTTGGTAGAGAATCCTTACCATTTCAGTCATATCTAATATAGCTTTCCAAAATATTCATTCTTCCTCCTTGGGATCCATCTCTTCAGGAGTTTCTCCTTCTCTTGAAGACATGCTTAAAGCTGCTTGTAAGGCTCTTTGAGGTGGATTTCTGACCCTTCTTGGCTGTGGATTCGTTTGTACACTAACCAAGCTTCCTTCACCTCTTTGGAGTTTTAGCCTAGTAATCATGAAAACTTGCAAACAAGTAAATTAATCTTTGCACAAAACCAATGCTGAGTAAAAAGACTCTAGCTGCAAAAGCTCTAATCCTGAGCTCTGATACCATCTGATCTAAAAATGAAAATATTTGTATTGTTGTGCAAAGTATTCATTTCCATAAAAATTAAATGTGCAAATGGTTCTTTCATCATGATTGATAAACTTTCAATGTGAGGGAGTATTGTTTTGTTTTATTGTTTTAATATCTTAAATCAGTCTTACATAGCATAATAAATTCATCATAAACACACAGCACATGTTGAGGCAATTCACCCCTCCTGGGCTACATCTGTCAGGTCCAAGGCTCCCAGTGGGCATGTCCTTGATCTATTCATGCTAAAAATGGTGTTACAATGAGAAAAAGGCCAAAAAAACAGGCCAAACCAGCTGAGAAAATGAATTCAAAGTACAGACAGAAGCTTAAAATGACTCTGTTATCACCTAAACCAGTGAAGGTTGATCCAATACAACTCCTCTTCCCTCAAGGCCCTGATGGCTCCTCAAGATCCTATGCATTGAAAATGGCTGAATGACACCTCTGTTGGCTCTACAACCTATTCCATTCGCTCCAGAAGGCTGAGAATACCCAAAAACCACCAAAATTTCATGAAAAATGGTTTCCTGTAGAAAAAGTTATCCCCAAAACTAACTCTGTCCTCTTTTCCCCAAAAAACTCCACCAAAATTGGAGTAGCGGGCGTTAACATAGCTAAGAATAGTAAATCACGCCAAATAAGGCAGAATCCGCCCAAAACAAACCAACCGTTAGCATTCAAATTAATTGTTTGATTCATGGTCACTTGTCTCTGCCCAACCCGTCGCGGTTAATGGCTTGGAAACCACGTTTCAACCCGTGGCACATAACGGTTAACCCCATGCAATGTGAACTCAAATGGTTGCAATCCGTGGCAGTTAACCCGCGTGCAAATGAACGGTACCAATACGCAACTGTCGGGGGTTAAGGCCAAGGTTATGGCTCATGGTCCTGTGCAAAAAGGGGGCTGGTCCTTAGGGGCTGGTCCCCTTTTTACCACCCTTCCGAACATGTGTCAAATTATTAAAGAAAATGCGCCCTTTCCACCGTAAGTACCACCACT
>JASDQU011025922.1:18699-32111 GCA_032191745.1 Picea mariana
GCAAGTTGCATCTTGCTAAACAGAGGTTGTAGCCTCATTATGAGTTGGTGCTCATATGTATGATAATGTAAAGAATGTAATTATTACTTATCATATAAAGAAAAAGAGGTTTTTACCCTGTATGGGTTTCCTTGGAAAATATTTGTCTCTGTGTTTCTCATATATGTGACTGATGCTGAATGTGCTTGTGTTTATTTCACTGCATTATTGTGATCATCATTCAATTGTTTCTGCAAAGAGTTTTAAAAGAAGCACAATTTTTTAAGCTCAGTAACAACTGATTCACCCCCGCCCCCTCTCAGTTGTCCAACAGGAGATACTCGCCCTCATGGAATACTTTGGAAATCTACATTCATTGGCCTTATGACCATAATTGTTGCATCTTTGGCATTCAATATTGAAGTTTTGCAAAGGAGAAAATGAGTTGTAGTGTCTCTTCTCTCCATTGTACTTATTGTTCTGATATCTTTGGACATTTGTATGATTTTACTGTCCATAAACCTTGCAATGTATTGCCTTATGTCCAAAATTATTGCAAGAGTAGAATTATCCAATAAATAGATATCTATTATGGGGATTCCTTCTGGTGATTTTTTTCTTCTTGTCATCTTTTTCTTTAGGAGGGAGTGTTGATTTTTGTTTATTTGGAACAGTCTTCAATGGATTCATCTTTTTCTTGTTATCTTCTCTTCTTAAGGATCTTTTAAGGGTATCTGTATAATGTATTCCCCTTTTGTTTGTCCTTTGTGTCATACAGGTTGAATCTTGAGTATATCCCAATCCTATCTTTTCATTTGATGATCTTTGACTATTCAAAATGTCATCCAATATTTTTGAATTGTTTTCAACTCTTAAGTGATTATTTCCTTTCTCAAGTTCCTTTTTCAGAAGAACAATTTAAGCTTCTCGCTTCTCATAGTCTTGTTGTTTTTCATTAAGTTGTTCAGTTAAGATCTCTTCTATTCTTTTGGATTCTTGGAGTTGAGTCTTCAATTCAATGATGATTTGTTCATTTTCCTTGACTGATTTTGAGATTTCTCTTTCTCTTTATTTATGTGCTTCCTCAAACTCTAGTAATTATCCTTTTAGTGACTTAGTCTTCTTTTTATATTATCTGAGCTCTTCCATAGCACTGAGCAATTATGCTTCAATATCTACTTCACCTTCCTCTTCAGAGTCTTCATCCATACCAAAAGTGTTGTTAGTAGGATTATCATGTTTCTCTATACCCATAAATAGATTCTCTGATTCTTCTTCTTATCCTGCACTTTCTTCAAGTGAGTTGTTTTATTCTTTTGTGTATAAGGTCTTCTTCTTTTTGTGGGATTTCTTTGTGTTTCTAGTTTATCTCTTCTTGTACTCTTTGTAAGTTTCTTCACCATCACTTTCTTCTTATTTTGGATAGGGACATTTGCTAGCGAAATGTCTAACTTTGATATAGTTAAAACATTTAAAAGGTAGTTTTCCTTTGAATTTACCAGTTCCTTTCTTAAATTTTTTCATGAAGTTTGCTACTTCTTCATCAAATGTTTCAGATTGATATTCATTGTACACTTTCTCTTGATTCTTATTAGATTTTCTTTCTTTGAAGGTTGTTTCCCCTTTAGATGGCCTTTATTTCCATGTCTTCATCTCATAGGCTATGAGGATTCCATGGAGCTCATCCATAGTGAATTTTTCAAGGTTGTCTCTATCCTCTAAGGTAGATATCTTTACATCATATCTCAAAGGTAATGATCTCAACACTTTCTGAACAATATATTTATCTTCTATTGTTTCTCCCAATGCTCTGACCGAGTTGACGATCTCGTCTACTCTCTGAAGATATTATTCAATATTTTATTCTTCCTTGATCTTTGGATTTTCAAACTATTCTTTAAGTGTTTGAATTTTGGCTTGTTTTACCTTGCTATATCCTTCATAAATAAATTTAAGTTTGTCCCATAATTCTTTGGCTGATTCGCAGGGCATTACTTTTATAAATACATTTCTAGATAATCCATTTAAAATGGCGTTAACAAATCTTGAATTGTCATTGTATAACTTCTTTTTAGTAGCATCGGTTGGTGGGGAATATGGTGCAGTGTAGCGATCTTCTACATATTTCCAAATATCAAATCCAAGTGCCATCATATGATTCTTCATCCTCATTCTCCAAAAAATATATTCATCTCCTTTAAACAATGGTGTTATTTTGGATGGAATTCCTTGTTGTTTATCCATTGGATTCTTCAGGATGTACCTTCCAGTGGTTAGATGATGGTGAAGGAACCCGCTCTGATACCAATTGTTGGAAATACTAAGGGGGGGGGGGTGAATCAGTATTTCCTTTAAACAATTAGTAATTCTTTTTTTTTTTAAACCACAAAAATGAATTACAATGTTTGTATAAAAAAAAGATGTGATTTTAAAGGACACCAATCCTTTTTAGAGCACCAACTCTAGGAGACACAAATCCCCTTCCTTTTCTAATCACCTACTCAAGGAAGTCATAACTCCCTGCTTCTTCAAGCACCAACTTGAAAGGAGGCACCAACCCCCTGAATTTTTCAAGCACCAACTTTAAAGGAGGCCCCAACCCCCTGAATTTTTCAAGCACCAACTTGAAAGGAGGCACCAACCCCCTAGTTGTTTCAGGATTCTATTTGAAGAGGACTATAGTCCTTCCTAGCTCCTCCCTTCCACCCTCACTGCATAATTTTTATTTTTACTCTCATATATTCTGGTGACTCTACTTCAGGTATACTCAGATATCTCATGAGTCACACTTTCATTATTCATTCTTATGAGTTTATATATCCTTCCAAATGGTGTGCATCATTGAACCATTGTGTATTTTCAATGAAACAATGTGCCTCTTCATTTACAATAGACTGTAATAAAAAAATTAACCTAATCGACTTCAAATTCCTTGTAGATTAATTATGTTTTGTTCTTTCTCATGTTAATCTTTATTATGGAATGATCGATCCGAAAACCCTTCATGAAATTGACTAAAATGGTAAATTTGTTCATTGCAATGAGCTCTAGTTTCATAGAGACTAAACTACAATCTAATTGAGATCAAGATTAAATATTTACCATTGATTTTGATGTGCATATATCTATTATTCATGCCTAACTATTTTGGGCACCTATGCGATTCCTTCAACCCACTTTACCTTTTACTGACGAACTGTTGAAATTGCACCCATGAGTTGATCCGATGGCCTACATTACTCCTGAGAAGATATTGATCCAATGGATTTGACTTAATCACCCGGTGAGATGGACGGTCCATTTTTACTTCAAATCTGGCAGGGACCAAATATCGTGACTTAATCATACGAATAAATCAATGGTGCAGAATTAATCAGGTGTTGAGATGGATAGTCCTTATTTCATAGAGGTGATTTAGACAGATCGATGGTTCGAATATAATCAACGGTTGAGTGGATGGTTCTTATTCATTTTAAACATGGACTTTTATTTATAATTATTTCATGTGACGGGTTCACGGACTCACATGTCTTCTCGAGTGTCATAAAAATGCACACCCAACTTCCACAACCTCCAAGATGAACCTATACTCAGAGAAATTTTAAGTGATTTTTCTATGGTTCGCAGACTTTCAGACTTGCAAACTCACATGTCTTCTCGGGTGTCACCAAAATGCACATCCAAATTTTGTTACCTCCATAATGAACCATACTTGGAATTTTACTTAGAATTATTTTATGTGACGGGTTCGTAGAATCTCGGACTTGTGGACTCATATGTCTTCGCAGGTGTCATCAAAATGCATGCCCAACTTAAGCAACTTCAAAGATGAACCTATATTTAGAAAAATTCTTAAGTGATTTTTCTCGGGCTCGTGGAATGTCGGACTCACGAACTCATATCTCCTCTCGGATGTCATTAGAATGCATGCCCAGCTTCTGTTACCTCCATAATAAACCATACTTAGAAGTTTTAAGTGATATCAATAAAATATGATACTTATCCAAATTGGTTGCTCAGTGAGCTTGCGCTAATGATCAATATTGTTTCTTCATTCTTTACTGTCTAATTGTGCTCTTATTTTGATTCAATGATCAACATTGTTCTTCATTCTTTACCATCCGATCGTGCTCTTGTTTTGATCCAATGATCTACATTGTTCTTCATTCTTTACCATCCGATAATGCTCTTATTTTGACCCAATGATCAACATTGTTATTCCTTCTTTACCATCTAATCATGCTCTTATTTTGATCCAATGATATACTATCTACATTGGTACTTATGATTACTCCACAATCCTTTGCACAGATTTCCTCAATTGCAGAACTTTGTTTTTCTTTATTGTCTGATTGTGCTCTTATTTTTATGCAATGATCAACATTGCTCCTTGTTCTTTACCATTCGATCATGCTCTTATTTTGATCCAACAATCTACATTGTTCTTCGTTCTTTACCATCCAATCGTGCTATTATTTTGATCCAAAGATCAACATTTTTCTTTGTTCTTTATCATCCAATCGTGCTCTAATTTTGATCCAACAATCTATGATCTACATTGGTCGTGATTACTCCACAATCCTTTGCACGAATTTCCTCAATTGCAGAACTTTGCTTCTGCTTCACTCAAACATGCCTTCTCTCCTGATCTTTTCTGCATTGATCCACCTGAGAGATATTATTCATGATCTGGTAATCTGAGGGTCTCATTTGTTCCTTCCTTGTCATGAACCTCATCAGCATATGATTGTCCATGTTTGGTTACTATCCATGTTTGATTAATGTTTCCATCAATGACAATACACAATCAATAATCCCAATAATAATAATAAAAAAAAGCATGCAAGTTGTTCGCCCTTTCATAAAATTGGAATTGAGGGGCTTCTCAATATTCATTAACCAAGTATTTTCTCCAAAAGAAGTTCTAGAGTGTATACAAAGCTTGAAGATCCCTTTCAAAGTGGGTCTCTTCCTTTATTTATACTATTTTTTCTAACTCTTTTATGACTCTTTCTATCCCCCCTAAAGAAATTGTTACATAATTTTTCATCTCCCCTCTACTTGGTGACATTTTTACAAGGTAAAGACAAAATTGAGAGTAGTTTAAAAAGATGAAATAGATTATAGGTAACAACAATTTTCAATTTGTTGTTTTTTCTTTTTATGGACTCTTGTCTCGGAGTTATACTCTATAGTTCTAGCTAATCAAATAGAGATATGATTATATGGTATGCAAGTTTTTTTAAAGAATTTGTATGCATGGCTACATTGTATTCGAGGTTCTACATATCCTTTGATAATGTAGCCATGAATGCATGAACCGTAGTATGGAATTTGTCAGTTGAATGAGGTGTTGTTCTATCAAGTTTTTTGTTACTTTGGTGGCTGACTCGATGGCCTCCCATCTATGACTTATGTTGTCCTATATATTGTCAGTCATTCCCTCCATTATAAGGTTCTTCCCAAGTTTTTCTAGCTGGGAAAGTCGACATATTTGATCAATTATTTCATTGCCTTGTGTGTGCGTGAACATATCGCCATTGAGCTAGTCGTTTCTCTGTCTTCCCTTTGTCCCGCTTGCTGGCAGTGGTCTAATGCATAGATGTATGTTTCTCTTTCCCTGGTCGAGGGACGCATTGATAGGTCCAAAAGGATCATTCAATCAAGTAAGGGAGAACACCCGATGTCAAGTACTGATTAGAATCACTCTCGTTTGCTATCATGTTTTCGACCAGTATATTGGCCTAGTTGCAAAAACAAATCTACTATCTAAATATGAATCTGAGAACCAAAGGTTCTCAAATGAATTCAAATATAAAATTAAACTAAAATGATGCTACATGTAGCTATTCTAAGATACAATCCTAAACTAGACTAATCCTATCTTGATTAGGAGCTAATTAAGGAAGGTTGAATACAGTTAAGAAAAATGGCCTTTTGAGTTAGAAATAGTTCATGAATTCAAAAGGAATATGAGCACAATAGTATTATTAAGAAAACAATATCAATTAGTTGTTAATTTTTACAACTATACTATAACTTCATTCAATAAAGGAAACTATGACAATCTAAGCATAGAGGAACATTTCTGAAAAAAATTATACAACTGAACATGAGCTACTCAAATTAGAACAAATGCATCAAGAATATTCTATAATACATTCAACATAATCACATTTCCAAAAAATGCCTCTTGTTCTTCATTCAATAGGAGTAATAGTACAACCTGCAATATAAATCGCAAAATTCCTTGCTTCTTTACATTCATCTCTTTTATAGAACATGAAGAGTTGTAGCTCGAATTCTGTAATTGTCAAATGATCAATGAATAGTTATGACGCTTCGGTTCTCATTCTCGATAGGGGCATTACAATGAGCAAAAAAATTATTACTATGCAGTGTTCAGTTACAATGATCAAGTGGGTTTCAACAGTTTCATTTTTTCAATGAATATTTTCCATAACCAGAAGTCCTCAAGTATGAACTCTATTATGTTTAACTGAATTTTTTCAAGATCTAGTTCCCTATCACAAATGGGACTTATGACTTTTTCTTTTAAAACCTTCTCCTTCTGTTGTATGAAAACTTCAGTTGATGCAATTAGTTTAATTGGATGTATAAGCTTGGTTTCCAGTATTTCTGTATCAAATTCATCCATCTCTTCAATAGTTATCATACTCATATTCCTCTTGTTTTATATGCCCTCCACCAAGGTTTGGGTTGGATATGATTTATTGAAGTCTTATAGAGGATCCATTATGAACTGTTCAATCAATCTATTTGATTCTCCTCATAATCTTCTGCAAGTTTCACTGACCTCTTCCTGGGTACCTTTGATATCCTTCATAATTGACATTCTTGTGTTGAATAGCCCGAGATCCTTGATCCGATGTTTCTCAGTATACATTGGCAAAGTATTATATGGAATTTGGAGGACATATTGTCATTTTGTGACTCTGTTATATGTGTCTTGGGATTTATTGTACTTATCTTGTATGGTTTCCATATGTGAGTCGATATTGAGCTAATCATACTTATTCTTATGTTTTTTATCCAACATGCAAAATAATTTCTTTTGTAAGTCTCTAAGTTCTTCACTGGTTCTTGTGGCCTTTTCCTTTATTATTTCTAGGACAACACTTTCCTTTTTGTTTTTCTCCACTTCCTTTTCTAGGAGACAATTTTCTTGTTGCAATTTTTGAACTTTTTCTTCAATCTTTTTATTATATGCATCAATATCTAACTGCTCACCTTTGAGCCTAGCAATCTCTTGATCACATGTGGCTTTAATATTTTATGTTTCTTCCTGGAGCATCCTTTGGTTTAGATCTATCTTCTTCTCAAATTCTACCATTAAGTCCCTTTATTTAAGATGCAGTTGCTTCTCTAGTTCTTGTTTGTGTGTATGTTCTGATGTTGTGGTTTCTTTCCCAAATTCACTAGCCACATTCTCCTTGATTGTACCAATGGAAACTTCCAATTCAACTATTCTCTCTTTTTCTATATCCAGAGCTTCTACAAATTCATATATTGACATAACATTTGCACCAACAAAGGCATTGAGTGTTGAGGCTACGTATATTGCATTATCTTTGGGATCTGTTCCTTCTTTCCATTTGATAACTCTTTCACTTGTTCCATGCATTATAACAGTTCCTTCTCTCTTGCTTTTGGTCATCCTCTTTTCAATGGCCTTAGTTTTGTGGTTGTAGTAATAGTAACCTACAACAACAATTGCACTTTTAATTCCAAGACCTACAGATGTGACTGAAATAATTCCTGGGATGGCTTCTAAGGGAATACATTCTTCCAATGGAACATTGAATATGCTTGTGTCAGGATTTATTATGAAAATTGTGCTATCTCTCTCTAGTCCCTTCTCCTGGCATTTGGCAACATTTATTTTCTCTTCTTCTTCTTTATTTTTTCTTTCTTCCTCTAGTTGTCTTGCATCTTCCACTTATTTCTTCTTAATCTCTACATTAGATGACTTTTCCCCATCATTTCATTTAGAGGATGTATTTTCACCTTTGTTCTTCTCTAACTCATTTTTTTTCCTCGGCCTCGGCCTTATTTCTCTGTTAATATCACTTTTTGACTTTCTCATATTTTATTTCCCTTTCTTCTTCCTTGAGTTTATTTTCATGTTCCTGAGCCTCCATCCTTTCTTTGTCCTTCTAGAGTAAGGCTTTGAACTATTCTATCCTCAAGATCTTTTCTCCTTCTTCGTCTCTCAGAATATTTTCTCAGGTTGTTTCAATAGTAAGTCTATCTATCACCTCTTCAAAATACAAGGCTCCCTTGAAGATATATTCTGTGGAATTGGGTTCATGAAACACCTGTGGTGCTAACTTGCCATTCCTCATATGGTCACACACCAGATTTTGAGGATCTTGCAATTTCTGGTTGGTAACACATAGACACAATTCTTTAAAGGATTTCACCTCCTTTTCAGCCTGTTTTTTATTCAACAAGGAAAATTGGCCTATGTGGAGACGAAAATTGGGCCAGTATCTTTTGTTTTTCTTTGATAAGTAAGAATTGGCCTCCTTTTCTACTATATGGTATGTCATCTATCTTTACAAAAAATTATTGGGGACGTGTTTGGGTAACAAATGTGGTTGTTCTGTGGCCCCAAATATCCTTACAAATTTATTGTATTTTTTCATATACTAGTCCCCTATTTCCCTCAGGGATTCGATATCCCTTGGGGATATTCTGTGTGGGTGAACACCAAAGAATTACTTGTGTAGGGGAGCGAGGAATTAATCACACAGGTCGAATAAATTTTCTTTACAATTAAATTCCCGCATCTAAGAACAAAAAACATGGAATTGGATGTGCGTTTGGATCCAAGCCCAATTAAATGCAGGAAATATGTTAGCTACGCAAATTGCATCTATAAGGTAGGTTGACATATAAAAAACAATACTTTTCATATATTTAGAATCTTGAACTTGATTTTCAATGTTGAATAATAAGATACTATCCCAATTCAATTCATTTTCGTCCATGGCCACTGTGTAGGGCATCGAAAGCCATTTCATCCTGAAGTGGGTGCTTGTCACCTCGCCATAGAGTCTGCAAATCATTGTATTTAATATCATGTATGGGTCTTTCAGATAATTTTTTGGGACATATCTCTTTCCTTTCTTCAATGTCAATTCTTCATCAACGAAAAAATCCTTCATGAGAGTTTCAATGTCAATGTGATTGACCCCAAATTTGTCAAGGAACGATTCATCCAGTGCAACAGTGGGTTTCAGGGTTTTGTATCGAACCTTGATGTCTTATGTCTTGAGAGATGAAACTAGAACACCTGTATCATTTAATATCAACCTTTTATCCTTTTGCAGATGTGAAAAACACCATTTTGCAGCATCATTGTCGGGGAAAATTTTTGGGCAAGCAATCAAAGTGTGAATGTCGCTTTTGTGTATATTTCGGTATTCATTGATGTCTTCATCGTCTGACGAGAAATCCTCATTTTGGAACATGTCATGAATTTCATAGTAGCTAGGATGATACTCTTTTCCATCATTGCTATTCATGTCATAAATATTGAGAGAGTCTATTCCATGAACAAGAGAGGGAACAACATAAATTTGAGCTTTTCCCTTCTTGGTTTGCATTTCGAGACATTTTATTTCCTGTTCAATTCATAACATCAAATGGAATTAATTATGTATCAAACTATTATAGAGAGTAGCGATACATAATAAAAATATGCAAAATACTTACTTGTTACTCCTTAGACTATAGTCCAAAGAAAAAATTACTTGGCTTTTGCAACAACATTGTTGATTTGAATTTTAGGGGGTATATGGTCTAAATTTGAATGAAAAAGTCATAAATCTATAAAGCTAATAGATTGTCCATGTGGATCAAGGAGAAACCCACCTCCTCATTAATTAATTGAGCTAACAGGTTGCTCATATGGGTCAAAGAGAGTTCCACCTCTCCATTATTGTATTGGGTTTTATTTTCCACTACTTAGTTAGTTGGGTAGTTAGATCTATTATTATAATAATAGAGACTCATTTAATGAGCTCTTTCCATTATTGTATCGGGTTTTATTTTCCGCCACTTAGTTAGTTGGGTAATTAGATATATTATACTAATAATGGAGACTCATTTAATGAACTCTTTTTTACTTTGTCCAATGGACCATTTTGTAATGCTATATAAAGGCCTAGCAAGCCTTCTCATAATGTCAAGTTACTCATTTTGGCTTCTCTTATATTTTCTATTGTTCATTGTGAGATTAATTATCTCTGAGTGATTTACTAGTAATTAGTTTTAGAGGTGAGGCTACTCTTTGAGCCTCACCTCTCGATTAATTCATTTACATTTTTTTGTCCATGCTTTTTTTTCATACAATATTGGCACGTCTAACCTCCTCCTCTCTCGGCATTCAATCCATCCAAATCTCAGTCCCTGAGATTCATATCGATGGTATCATAGAAGGTACGCTCTCCATTGGGACAAGGGTTTGAAGCATGCTACATGTTCAAACATTTTCAGCAATCACCAACCTCCTTTTGGTACTGTCGTAATCCATTTTTCGGGGCATACACTATAACCATCACAATCGGTCCACATGCACTTCAGGGATTTTTTTTCCCTCAGATATTTGTTCTCCATTACAAGGCAAACCATACATGGATTCACTACATAGATACATGGATCCACTACATCAATTGGTATGCAATATTTTCAACAAATTTGAAGGGTGTCCATGTTTCCCACGGAGGTTCAAAAACCTATACAACAACCCATGCTACTCTACAAACCCTTGGCATCCATTGTGGCCCTCTACACTCATCCAACATCAAAGAGATGTTGCGACCTCTAAATATAATTTCAGAGGCTCTACCACATCTCATTAGAAATATCTCTTCAATATATCAAATGGGTATTTCACAGAATCTCATTTGGCTTCTTGGTTTGAGAGATATCATCGATTGAATCTCAACATGTATTTGACCCAAGGAGGCTGCGCATACCACCATATTCAACAATATGTTTATCTCTTCTTAGGAAACTATAGAATGATTTACACATATGGATGTAAATATATCTTCAATATCTCAAATGGATATTTCTCATAATCTCATTTGGCTTCCTGGTTTGAGAGATATCATCGATTGAATCTCATCATGTATTGACCCAAGGAGGTCGTGTGTACCACCATATTCAAAGGTCTTTTCCCCCCTTCTTAGAAAAATAAAGAAGGAGTTCCATATATTTATGGAAATATATCTTCAAGATCTCAAATTGGTATTTCGTGGAACTTCATTTCATTGTCTTGTTTATGAGATATGTTTGTTTGCTTTGTTTGAAGCAGCACATGTCTATAACCAGCATGGTCGCGCACCCTCCAAATTTGGCCTGGTTTTTCTCACTCCATGGGCCACCTCATAACAAGTTCCATATACTGATGGAAATATATATTCAGTAGCTCAAATGGGTCTTCAATGGAATTGCATTTCATCACTTGTAGCAGAAGTTATGAATATATTTGCAGAAGGATGTTCACAACCCTCAAAGTCACGATTTTTCCATATTGTTTTTTTAATTTTAGGATTTTATTAAAATTTATTTATTTTTCCCCATGTACAATGTGATTGTCAACTAGGTTATGGGTCAACCACAAACCCATGTTTATGGGTCAACCACAAACCCATGGTTATGGGTCAACCACACAAAACCCTGCTCTTCATTGGGTATTTCACATTGTAATTATAATGGTACAATAATGGGGTTTCTCTTTTTAGCATGGGTGAAATGATGGGGACCATCATTTTCTAAGGGGGGGGGAGGAATGATCTGAATTTTAGGGGGTATATGGTCTAAATTCGAATGAAAAACTCATAAATCTATAAAGATAATAGATTTTCCATGTGGATCAAGGAGATGCCCACCTCCTCATTAATTAATTGAGCTAACAGGGTTGTTCATATGGGTCAAAGAGAGTTCCACCTCTCCATTATTGTATTGGGTTTTATTTTCCACTACTTAGTTAGCTAAGGTAGTTAGATCTATTGTTATAATAACAGAGACTCATTTAATGAGCTCTTTCCATTATTGTATTGGGTTTTATTTTCCACTACTTAGTTAGTTGTGTAACTAGATCTATTATACTAATAATAGAGACTCATTTAATGAGATATTTTTTACTTTGTCCAATGGACCATTTTGTAATGTTATATAAATGCCTAGCAAGCCTTCTCATAATATCAAGTTACTCATTTTGGATTCTCTTATATTTTCTATTGTTCATTGTGAGATTAATTAGCTTTGAGTGACTTACTAGTAATTAGTTTTAGAGGTGAGGCTCCTCTTTGACACTCACCTCCCGAGTACTTCATTTACATGTTTTTGTCCATGCTTTTTTTTCATGCAATATTGGCACATCTAAGCCTCTCTCAGCATTCAATCCATCCATATCTCATCCCCTAAGATCCAGATCAGTCGTTGGTATTTTTCTCTTCGTATTGCAGTCAAGTAAGGTTGCTTACTTCTAAACAAGGTTATAATATTTCCCAAATTACCCAAACCCTCTGCAATTAATGAAAACACATTACAACTCCAACTTGGTCAAGGTTGTATGATGCGCCATACATATTTCTTGCATACAGATCAGTTGTTATGACTGCTGTCATATCATCAATAGGTGGAGTTAATAAGCAGGGGGGATCATTTATATCGTCGTGCAGGGAAATGTAACACAAGTCTTAGTTAGTAAGGGTGGCAAGGTAATTTTTCGATGATAACATAATTTCTAGTGAATATTTTCAGAGAAAATGTTGAAGGGTTTCAATGAGATTACAAGATTTACAATTGGACCACTTAGGAAAAACCTTTCCCTCTCATTTTATGTCATCAAATTAAAAGCTTACGTTTAATGTCAGAGAAAGAGGTAAATTTTGATGGTTGAGATGTAGTCATTGGGAGACGGATTGATATGGGATGTTGAATGGTTCAAAGGTTATATTTTCAATGATTTGTTTCGAGCGATATCATCATCATCAAAAAATTCCACAAGGGGAAGAGAGGTAGACCTATGATGTCCTCCAAGGATGAAAGATTTAATCGAAACCCGTAAGCCAAAGGGAGATGCCACATGTGAACATAAATTCCTGTGAAAGTTATGTAAGTGTCATAATGTGGGACAACGGTAAGAATGGGGCCCAGTTGGAACAAAGTGCATACTATAACCTGAGTAAATTTGAAAACCAATCATATTCGGCCACTTGTGTAGTGACGTGGGTCTCTAAAATATGAATATCATCATCAAATTTTACAAACAACGCATGAAGGATTTATTTCTACGATGATTCATCGACAACGATGTTTCAAATGCGTCATCATCGAGACTTTTATATTTGAGGAATGGTAACAAGTCGGAAGTCTGGCACTGACAATCTGTG